>JAMKCH010032921.1:0-41492 GCA_023653785.1 Ophioderma brevispina
TTAAATGAAACTCCGTAAACCATTTAAACCAACTCCTAGTCAATTTGAACAGAGTAAGTAAACCAATTAGAACCAAACATCCAAGTTAAAAGGAAAAACTCACTAAAAACCAAATTAAACACCAAACTCCTAGCGTCCAATTGAACAGATAACCCAATAGAACCAAAATCCAAGTTAAATGAACAACTCAGGGTATAACCAATGAAAACCAAAAACTCTAAGGTCAATGAACAGGATTGTTTAAAACAATTAGAAACCCAAAAATCCAAGTAAAATGAACACACAGTAAACCAATTAAAACCAAACTCCATAGGTCAATGAACCGAGTAAAACCAATTAAGAGAACCAAAAACATCCCACGTTTAAAGAAACACCGGTAAACAAAATTAAACCCAAACTCCTAGGTCAAATGGAACAGAGTAAACCCATACGAACCAAACATCCAAGTTTACAATGAACACCGGTAAACCAATTAAAACCCAAATCCTAGGTCAATTGAACAGAGTAAACCAATTAGATCCAAACATCCAAGTTAAATGAACAATCGGTACACCAAATTAAAATTAAAACCAAACTCCTAGGTCAATTGAACAGAGTAAACCAATAAGAACCAAACATCCAAGTTAAATGAACACTCGGTAAACCAAGTAAAACCAAATTCTCCAAAAGTTAATTTGAAAACAGAGTAATCCAATTGAACTAAATTTATAAGTTAGAGTGTAATGGCACCACATATAATGAGAATAGTACTGTCCATGGATTTCGCCCCCATTAAGATTTTGATTAGGTTAGAATACGTGATCCCTGGGTTTCCTACAGGAAATCCATTTTTACCGAACTTCCTCCCACAATGCACCAACAATGTATGAGTAGATAGGCATCACTCCATGCACGCACACGGTTTAGTTCGCCTCCTTTAAACTACCCGCACATTTGTGGCGCAAAACATTACAAGGCAAGCAAAGAGTACTCGTTATGGTTAAAATGTATGTACAGCAAACGGTTTTCGCACAGTTTATGACAGAAAAATGACAGCATAGACCACAAAAACCTAGCATTAGATTAGAATAGATATGCAGCTATTTATTTATTGTACTCGTAAATAGTTGGTGCATTGTGGGATATGGAATTTTTTCGGTTAAAAATAATTTCCGGTAGGAATCCCAGGGTCTATGTATTACATCACACTCTGAGGTGAGTTGGATGGCCAAATTTGCTGCTTATCGTTTCCTTTCAGATATAAAAATGTTAGTCTAAGGGGTTGACGTGGGTCGTTAGTGAACTACTCGAGACAAATTTTACAGAATTCACATAATGGTATTTACAACGGTGCTGATTCAGAATCTGAAATAAACAATGGGGGTCACCGACTTTGTTTTTGGACTATAGCCAAAACAAAAAGGTTATGTTGTCACTTTTTAAACCAAACGCAAGACTATGGGAAAAGTCAAAAAATGAGTTTGGATTGGCCTACACAATAAAAAACTTCTTGATCAATTTTGAATTTCTAATTATTTGAGGTGCGCGATGAGTTCTATAAAATTTTGAAATAAAAAGGGCGGGCGGGGGTGGGGGGGGGGGGGGGGGTCAATGGACTTTTTCCATTAAATGCCTAAAATAACTCAAATTTTAGTCTTTTACAATTTGGGCGCCTCGTTAGGCGGTAAGAAAAGTTAGCCGGCACATCGGTAGCAGCAAAGCATTGTGAACGCGTGCGAGACTGAAAGCGGGAATAGAGGGACTCACGATTGAGCGATTGTTTGGTTTCATTCTTTTCGCGCAAATAAACACCAAACAAACGCACAGAGATCCACGGTATCAGCGCGTTTAGAACTTTTGCACCAAAAATACAAAAAAAGTCTTTCTTTTGCCGCCGACAGTGGGTGCTGAATTGAATGCTCAAAGCAGCTTGCGCGTATACAAGATCCACGTCAAAACTCCTTAACCAACGATTTAAATCCGGTTTGGCCATGCTACGGGGGTGACTGGATACACCTCGCACTCAGCAATACTGCTGTGTGAGATTTATTGGAGCAAAAGTTATTTGACCGGGTTGCCCTTCCTGACGCCAATTCGGCGGGTGTGGGCCTAGCCTTGGGCAACCTTGCCCACCAGCAAGGGCAGCATGTGTTCATGCCGCCAAATAGCTCCCAGAGGGACGCCCTTGTAGGGAGATCTTCGTTTTCATTTCTACCAGGGTAACCAGCTACCCCCTCATCAGATTTCTCTTAGAAATCCGATGGGGTTGACGGATTAGCCGCCGTCAACGCGCCATGGGACAGGTAGGATGGTTACCCAGGATACCAGTAGCCAGGCCCTTAAAGGAAACAGACTTTTGATTTTATGTATCAAGACCAACCTGAGGTAAAAATTATGTAGCTATAATCTATGTTGCTATTCTAACCTGGGGCTTTTCCTTCTTACACAAAAATGTACAGAATATAAGTGGCCAAACAATGGGTTCATGTTGCCCAATTTAACATATACTATACTAGGCGTTAATAAGGCTTAAAATATTGGACAATAGGTTAAAACTTTTTATAAGTTAGTACAAAACCATAAATACAAAATGAAGATTTTTTATTTTTATTAATTTGGAAATATTTTTTTTTTCTAAAAAGGACATTTCTTGAAATACCTTTAAAATCCCACCAAATGATAAACTCAAAACAGTAGCAAAACCATATTTTACTGAAAATATATAGTTTATAAATTCTAGTCAATTTGGGATCACTTGTAAGTTCTATTTATTTATTAAAAACTTTTTTTATTTTGCCTGGGAACAAATTCAGTTGATCAACACTGTTCTTCAATTTGGCACAGGTCAAACATAATACATAAATTTACCTTTATACAAACAAATAATATGACACACAAAATAATATATATAATATATATTACATTTAAAAGCGGAGATACAATAAAAAAACAGGTGGCTAGACACATTGAGGACTGCTTGACCAGGGGTTGAAGTGGACAGGGCAATAGAAAAAAATACAAGCAATTACAATATTATAGTAGATCAACCCAGCGTTGTCACCTCTAGTACTTTTCAGGAAGGTATGGGAATGAAGAGGGACAGGTGCAGTGGTTGGGAAATAAAATCGGGATTAAAAATTCCAAGCTAAATCTATTGAATCAACATGTAGTCGATAAGAGCGAAATTCAATTCTATGCTTAATGAAAGCATTCAAGTCAGAGTAAGCGCATTTGTAGCTACAAAAACATAGATCTCAAACATTCCGTATAATCGTAGTTGCTTCAGTGGTATCAATGTAAACAGGTGAGGTGATATTACTGAATTTTGAGCGCCCATGTTTGGGATACGAAGGAACACAAAAGCCCTTGAAAAAATGATGGCAACGTGAAAAGCAGATGATCTTCAATTCGTTCATTGAAAAGTGAATCGGGCCTCATGTTTTCTTTTTCTGGCCCCATCCCACTAATCGACTTGTCCAAAACTTTTTCCTCTGGTGACAGGATGGGTTGAATCTACTATAAGGAGAACATTAGATACCCTGGTAGAGCAAAAAGAAGATCTACCTAAAAAGGCCTCAGTTATGGAGAGCTAATGGCGGCCATCCAGACATTGCTGCCTTGCATGGTGGGCATGGTTGCCAAAGGCTAGGCCTACCGCCGAATAACTGTGGATGACGTAAGAAAGGCATACGGCAATTACCTTTTGTCCAAGAAATCCTCACACAGCAGATTGCTGAGTGTGAGGGATCCGGCCACCCCCGTTAGGCGGGGACAAAACGGGATTTTTAAAACGTTGGTTGTAAACTATTAGATACAGGCCAACAAATCAGGAACCTATAATAACACAAATAAGGTAAAAATCTTTTTTTTAAAATTAAATTTCCTATCTCCAAAGTGTCTTTTGTTTTTCTCGTTCATGCCTAAAAAAAATCATGTTAAATTTAGTCTTAAGGAGGGTGCATGGGAACTGAAGTTACTGTAGGTAGCGTGGAAACTAACCTGATTACAAAACTTATCCCTGTGAGTCTATCACCTTTCTTCATTATATCTGATGGACTCATTAAATGATATACCCCTCTGAGCTCCAATCAAAATAGACTTGATGTGTAGCAACTTAAAGTGTGTTCTTACTTGTTTCTAATGGGTGATTTACACCCATGAAATCCTATACTAACCAATAAAATTGGCTTGTAGAGCTCATGTGGTTTTAAAAAAAAATATTATGATTGCCAGTAGAAACACCAGGTTCTATTTGTTAAGGCTTCTTGTGTTTGAATTTATTTTCTTGGAACACTGTCAAGGTATTCAAGGAACACAATACAGTCAAAAGCTAACGCAGAATGAGTATGCATTAGAATAAGCTCTAGTGTAACGGCAGAAAACGTCATGCATAAATGCAAATTCTTAAGAGCAGATACCGATGGGAACAACTTAAGCAAGGAAACTGTAGTAGATAGAATAGTGGGGTAACAGAGTCACTGACACCTGTAACCTCAGAGATCTGCAGTATGCTCATTATACACATATGCTACATTCCAAACACAATAATAGTTAGGATTAAAGAGAGATAGCATGGTCATGGGGGGGGGGAACCGATGGACAACTTCTTAAACAAGGAAACGGTTTAGAATAGTGGGGTAACAGAGTCACTGACACCTGTAACCTCAGAGATCTGCCGTATGCGCATTATACAAATATGTACAGCCAAATCACAAAATAGTGAGGCATATAAAGAGATTAGCATGGTCATGGGGGGGGTGATACCGATGGGACAAACTTAAGCAAGGAAACTGTAGAATAGTGGTGGTAACAGAGTAACTGGACACCTGTTAACCTCATGCAATATGCCGTATGCTCATGCTAAACATATTGCTACATTCCAAACACACTAATGTTAGGCAGAGAGATATCATGGTTCAGGGGGGGGGGATACCGATGGGACACACTTAAGCAAGGAAACTGTAGGAATAGTGGGGTAACAGAGTCACTGACACCTGTAACCGCAGAGATTCTGCCGTTAATTGCTCATTATACACATATGCTACATTCCAAACACCAAAATAGTTAGGCTAAAGAGATAGGCCCCACTGGTCATGGGGGGATACCGATGGGACAACTTTAAAAACAAGGAGGAAACTGTAGAATGTGGGTTAACAGAGTCACCGACAACTGTAACCTCAGAGATCCTGCCGGGATGCTCATTATACACATATGCTACATTCCAAACACAATAATAGTTAGGCATTAAAGAGATAGCATGGTCATGGGGGTGGGGGGGATACGATGGGACAACTAAACAAGGAAACTGTAGAATAGGGGTAACACGAGTCACCGACACCTGTAACCTAAAAGATCTGCTGTGTGTCATTATACACATAGCTACATTCTAAACACAATGATAATAGTTAGGCATCAAGAGCGATGCATGGTCATGGGGGGGGGGGATACCGATGACAACTTACAGAAAGGAAACTGTAGCTAGAATGTGAGTGTACACAGAGTCTGCTACCTGGAACCACAAAGATCTGCAGTATGCTCCATTATACCACATATGCTATATACACTATGCTACATTCAAAACACAATACTAGTAGGCATTAAAGGAGGCGATAGCATGGTCATGGGGGGATACCGATTGGGATCAAACTTAAGCAAGGAAACTGTAGAATAGTGGGGTCTGGTTAAAGAAGTACTGACACCGGTAACCCCAAAGATATGCCGTATGTCATTATACAAATTATGCTTGGACATTCCAAACACAATAATAGTTAGGCATAAAGAGATAGCATGGTCATGGGGGGTACCGATTTGTTGGGACAAACTTAAGCAACGGAAAACTGTTAGAATAGTGGGGCTGGTAACATGAGGTCACTGACCACCTGTAAACCTAGAGATATGCCGTATGTCAGATACACAATATGCTTACATTCCAAACACACTTAATAGTTATGCATAAAGCGATAGCATGGTCATGGGGTGTGATTTTTTCCGATGGGAACAACTTAACACAAGGAGGAAACTGTTTTAGAAATAGTGGGGTTGGTTAACGCGCACTGCACACCTGTAAACTCAGAGATATATGCCGTATGCTCATTATACACATATGCTACATTCCAAACACAATAATAGTTTTAGCATAAAGAGATTAGCATGGTCATGGGGGGGGGGAGGAGGGGATACCGATGGACCAACTTAAACAAGGAAACTGTACGAATAGTGGGAACAGAGTCACTGACACCTGTAACCTCAAAGATATGCCGTATGCTCATTATACACTATGCCTAAATACAAACACAATAATAGTTGGCATAAAGAGAGAGCATGGTCATGGGGGGGGGAGGGAGATACCGATGGACAATTAAAGCAGGAAACTGTAGAATAGTGGGGTGGGTAACAGTGCGCTGAACATGTAACCTCAAAGATATGCCGTTTGCTCATTATCACATAGCAACGTTCCAAACACAATAATAGTTAGGCATACAGCGATAGCATGGTCATGGGGGGGGGAAATCGTTAGAATAGTGGGGTAACAGTCACTGATACCTTCTGTCACCACAAAGATCTGCCTGGTAACTCATTTACACATGATTATGCTATGTAATCATCCAACACAAAATAGTTATTGCATAAAGAGAGGCATAGTGGGGGGGTCAAGCATGACAGCATCTTTGCAACCTTGGGTCTATCATTAGAGGTAATGCCTGCATATTTAGCTTTGAGTGCATTGGTCAGTTTGAGGACGACTCATGGACAAGCCCAGGGTGCATGTCATTATGAGTCTTGTCAAACTGATGCAAGTGCATGATTTTGCCACACTACGAGAAACTAAAAATATGGATTACTAATTCCTGAACATTAGTTATGAACAGAATTTTTAGACACAAAATGTGAAACGTCATGAAATCCAATGCAGAAATGGTTCTAAGGAAAAGTGCACACACATCTGCCATAAATGAATCAATCAATGTCGCGCGTAAACATTCTAAACACATCGCGCACCGTTTGCAATGACAAAGATCAGTGCATGATTTTTGTCCATTCGTATTTCTCTTTATGAATGAGGTTTTACAACAAAATTGAGATTTTGATATTATCTGTATGCGTGCCTTAATCTTGCATGCAGAGATTTTTTGTAATTTTTATTTTGGGTTGTAGTTTTAAATACGGTGCGTTATGCACAAAGAGTGATAACATTCGTGCATAAATAAAAATGCATTGTTAGAATCCAGCAGGGCTTGTGCTAGCTTTTAAACCTGGTTAAAAATCTTGAATTTCTAAATTTAAAAGATCCTAACTATAGTCCAGAAATGACTCTCAAAGCATCGAAATGTAATTTTTCATTAGGGAATAAAGGTTATGATTTTGGGAACCGGTACTTCGTTATGATGAATTGAGACCAAGGTGATGCCATTAATTATTCAAGGGAACCGAATGAAAGTGGAGGCACGTTATCCATGGCAAAAAAATAAAATGGCATAGCGGGTTTCAGTTCGTGCAAAAAGAGGTAGTGGTTCCAAAATTAAACTTTTAATAAGAAAAGACTGCCACTCCAACGTGAGGAAGAAAAAATTGAAAAACCCAATTAACGCAAAGCAGTAAAGAACATACGCAATGAGACACAACGTTGGAAGGTGTTGCGCGAAACTAGCAAAAGGAAGTATGACACAAGGACATTAACCTCCAAATAAGGTCAAATACGCAGCGAGTCACTACCTGGGTTCAATTATTGAAATGAACCCGGGCATCAACCAATGAAATTGCTTTCCTCGTAGGTATATACCAGCATGTGTGGTATATTCTGTCAAAATGGTCCATTAGTTGGTGGACTAATTAGCCGGATGAAAAAAAATGAAAAGTAAGAAGGCCAAAAAATTAAATTATCTGTGCCACCATTTACTACTCTGTGCAGAGATGTCACCCGATGATGAGTTAAGTGATTCACTTATACTTGTTCGGCCTCGATTTGAGGGTGAGTCATAAACGCGACTCTCGGCATTCGCTTTAGCATTTTGATTGTATGGCACTTTAGTTGTTGTTTGTTAAAATGGGCTGCAATTTCAAGGTCGACGCCATGTGTTTCTATAAGAGTGCAAAATTAACACACGCAATGGACGTCACCCCAAAATTGAGATGGAACAACTATAGTTAGCTTTCCCATGGCCTGAAGTGATGGTATTTTAAAAGTGCACACAAAGATGGTATATTCGTCACAAACAAATGGTTCTTTCTGGGATCGGGGTTAAAGAATCGGCTGATGTATTCCTGATGTTGTACAGAGGCTACTAAAAGAACAAACTATCTAATGTCCAAACATGATGTGGTTGTAAAAATTGTAAGATTTCCTTTACATATGGAGAGCAGAGTTCCATGCAGTCATAAGTATGTCCTATATTAACAATAGTTAAAACAAAAATAAGGCCATCCAAAAAACATGTATAGATTTGCCCCACAATATTTCTTTCAAAAGTAATCTTTGATTATCTATTACAGTGTCTGACGATTTCATAAAGAATAAGAATTGTTTTATGTTATGATAATGTAAGTGTATGGTTTTGATGTGGTTGTAATTAACGGAACTGAAATTGTTTTAGCACAATACAAATTGGTCACTGTTAACTTGATCATGGGCCGGTGATGACCTAAGGCATCGTGTATCGATTGTATTATATTGTGCTTACTGTAAAAGTTGTTTTCTGAATATGAGAGCAAATTTTTTAACCAATAAAATTTAGTCCGATTCAAAAAACCTACATAATAGATTTGCCAAAATATTCTTAAAAAAAAAAGAAATCTGTTTTAAACTATTATAATATCTTGGTTAATTTCAAAACAATAAGCAAAACAGCACATTTTGAAGAGTGCCCCCAATTTCAAAATTTGAGGATTTTGGGCCACAGTTGTGTTGGTAAGGGTGAGTAAACTATACGGGGAGTAATAATGGCTAAAAAAAATGCATCTTTGTATATTAAAAGAAGCAATTTTGTAATTGGGATCCAAGATTGAACTTAACTGGTGGAGTTGGAAACACCAAATTTATGTCAGTCCCATGATTGAAATATTGCACTCACGAACATTACCTCTAAACTTGACTTGAATGTGACCAAAGAACAAATAATGAATACGCATAGACATGTTACATGCGATGTCCCGGCTTATTTCATATTGGAAGACATTTCCGAAAGCCGTTTGAATTAATCAGAGATCTCTGATATTATTTAATTACAAAATTCCTTCGTTTGCAACACAGATTTTGGTTCTACCACTTACAGGTATTGTTTACTGTAATTAACCAATGAAACTGTGCAAAAATCTCAAAAATTGTTTTTTGGTTTAAAAATTGGGGGGGGGGGCGCTTTCAAAAATGTGGGGTATTGCTTTAAGCGTTTGGTATGTTATGATAACGTAAAAAGGAAGTGTGTGTATGAATAGACTGTTTATAAATGAATTAGCTTATAACGAAAGTGAAATTATTATTGTAATGTTTTTATGTTGGTCTTGTAAAATATTTGATATATTTGTAAACCATGATGTGACCAATATGAACGCAATTTTGTTAGAGTGTTGTTAAATTCTAATACCTGATCTTACCTTTCATTGGAAAGTATTTTATGTCAGTGCTACTCCCAGAGGGAGTGTTTTTTGAATCAATCCCATAATAGTGCATTTGCGATGTGCCCTACTGTACTGTACAAACACATGTCAGTACTTACTTAGGGCTTAAAATGTTCAAAAAGTTAGAGGACCACAAACAACAATTCGTGGTCATGCGAACAATCCATAAGTACTATGGCTTTTGGGCTAACAAATGATCATAAAAGTCAGAGTTTTACGTGTTAAGAGAATAGGATTTTGTTGTGGGTCACATGACCTATTGAGGTAAATTTCCCAAAACTGGGGCATTGGTGGGATTGATATGCATACTCCTTTGGGCGGGGGGACTATAGAATGCTGCCCGTCCGTGTGTGTGTGTGTGTGTGTGTAGGTGCGGCCTCACGATATCGTTTTGAACTAAGCAGTGTGGAAGTCCATCTTCACAACAGAGATTTATCTCAAGTAGGGGGCGTTGGGTGGGGATACAAAGTGGTCATGTGGCATTGGGTCAAGGTCACATGTTGTCAAAATATGGTCAATATGGGCAAAAATAGGCTAAATCGCATAATAAACTTTGTCAACACGATATCTTTTGATTGGAGCAACTAATGGGTGTCCATCTACTTGCGCACCATAGATGTCACTCAAGTATGCTGCAGATGAGTTTCGGAGGAGGGTCCTGGTGGGCATGGGTCACGAGTCACAAGTGGGGTCAAAAATAGGCAAAAATGGAGTTAAATTGGCTTATAAAAACCTTAATATCTGTCTTGTGTGGTAGTATGATGAAACTTTGTGTGTGTGGTGGCAGGTCAAAACAGTCAGTCCGAAATTTTTGAAGGTCTTTCAAGGTCATACATGTCTCCAAGGATCAGAATCACTTTAACATGATGGTAGGAGATGAAATTGGTGGGTGGTGGTGGTCTAAATCATGCAGTATCAAAAATTTTGAAGGTCATTTCAAGGTCATGCTGGGACATCCAAGGTCAATCACTTAACGTGTTGTATGAGGGTGAAAATTGGTGAAGTGGCTGGTCCATCATTCAGTGCTAAAAAAAACATAGGTCATTTCAGGTCAGGTCGGGGTCATTTAAGGTCAAATCACTAATCATTTGGTAGGTGATGAACTTGGTGGTGTGGTCAACATTCAATGTTGACACTGTTTGGAAAGTCAATGAAGGAAGGTCATGGAATGCCATCACAATCTCCCCTGAGATCTTAAAATGTTTGCTGTGGCTTCTTGGGTATCGTTAAGCTACTGGCACTGGACGGGGGACCTCTTTGTGGTTTGAGAACGCCTGTAAAACTATCAATTCTTGATGCAGAAAATCAGAATATCAACCAATAATGCAGTAAATCCAAATAAATGCTCAAAATATCTTCACATCACACTTTTGTATCTGCCAAGTTCTGTTTAACAGAATTATAATTTTAAACAAAAAAACAATATTTTCTTTTTTTAAGGCCTGACTATCTTATTGTCCATTATCTTGTCAGTCTCAGTTTATGTGTCAGTAGCCTCCCTTGGGATCCTTTTTAGATTCTTATTGAAATCACTCACTGCAATATTTGCCCACGCTTATTCTCACATCTGATTCAATTTCATAGCCAATTCATAAATTCTAATAGGGGTACAGGCATTGACGTTAATATAAAATTTTGAATGATTGAGCATGTTGAGTGAATTATTACATACCTTTCATTGAGCTGGTCTTTTGGCTTTTGGCTGCAATACATTGAAAAGTTGCTACTAGCCTAGCCTCTGATCAAACATGTCCAATTTTCTTGCTCTGTTACACTGTAAGTAAAATCTTATTTTGCGGGGCTATTTTGGATGTGGACCTAAATAAAGGATTCCATAAATATAGGGAAGGGAAGAGTCTGTAATCAAAATGGGGTTTTCTTCCTTCTTCTCTCTCTTGTTTCATGTTTGGTAACCCCAATTGTTCAAGTTATGCATTATGTGAGGGCTGCAATCTTAATAATGTTCAGTTATGTTTTTCATAAACAAATCTGCAAAGCCTATGAAATTATAATAGAGGCATAAATGGGATTGATCCAGTAGAAATTGAACAGGATTAGTGACAGTTGACCCAAGTGTAAATGAGGAGCTGTTATTGTAGTCATAAATTTGTGCCATTATAATGACTGCCTAAGTTTTTGGTGTGAAAATGTGATATATCCTAGTTACAGCACAAATAAATCTTCAAGACTGTAAAGGTGCAACAAGAGAATTATGAGGCACTCAAATATTGTATCATAATAGCAATTTTAATATAGTATTATAATACTCACTAGATTTTCTTATCTTGTTATTTGGCTAAGAAATGTCTTAAAATAGAGAAAAAGGTGAATTTTGATTTGCTTATACAACATTGGCTGAATTTGGTATTTATGCTTCTATATTAAATTAGAAATTCACAATTTTGTACCAACTACCATTTCTCCAGCTTTAATACCTCGTTCAGATGGGATATTTTTGATGTGGAAAGCTTTACAATCAGGGCAAAAAATCATCACTTTCACATTTTTTTCGGGACACCTGAAATGTGAATCTCTCGTGCACAAACGCTTTAAGGCTAGTCCTACGGTAGCTGAAAAATAAACTAATTAGAGTATAAATAATCATTTCTGTCAACAGGTGGTAGTATACAACAAATGAAACCAAATAGTATGGTCATCTTGTGACTTTACATATCCAGAGATTTCAGTTCTCTAATCACATAAAAATCACAAAATAGGGTTTTTCATTTGTTTGTACCTTTTGATTATTTCCGATGGCAACCTTGCAATCCTATTTTGCATCATATTTCCTTTACAGATATGAAATCAAATTAATCGCTTTCAAAATGTTCTTGTTATGGGTATTAAGAGAAATACCATATAAAACTTTTTGGAAAAATGCTCTTATACTATATTAAAGCAAATAACAGCCCTTTTTTGAAGAATGCTACCACTTTTCCACAAATTTAGAAGAATTTTGCTGCATTGCATTGATAATCCACTAGTAAAAAACCTATAACCTGTTAATGGTAAAAGCTTGACGTGTCCATGTAACTTGCGCAAAAGAAGGAATTTTGCATTAGGATAGTTAGTTCAGTTAGTCTAAACCCCAAGTTTTAACTCCGGTTTTGTCTCCCTCAACGGGGGTGGCCGGTACACCTCACACTAGCAATAACGCTTGTGTTAGGATTTATTTGAGCAAAAGAATCATTATAGCAAATAGGATGTAGGGTTTGCAAGAAAAAAATAAAAATATAAACATATGAAAAATCATTATTTTGTGATTTTCGACATCTGAGAGTCTGGAACCTGCAAAAATACCATTGAAACAGTATACACTCTACACAAAAGAGTCCTCACTTCATTGATACTAATTTTGTGATCGTCGTACCTTCATTTTTTGTTGTGTCGTCTGCAAGAATTGCAGAGGTACATATTGGTCGTTGCCTGTCTATCTTTGTGATCTATGTGTCAAGTGTCTGTGGTCAAAAATGTTAACCTTATATATTGCCATGCCGTATGAGCTTTGTAGGCCTACGATGAGGTAACTTGGTACAAAGGAATGGGCGGGGTAAGGTGACCTGTTGGTGACCTTGTGACCTCATGTGACTTTGGCCCCATTCACTGTCGTCTGTTGACCAGACAATGTAGCTTTTTATGATTAACTATCTTTGGAGTTGAAGTCAAATTTTCATTTGATTCTTGTTTGGTGTGTTTTCATGTTAGAGCAATTTTGTAGTACCCCATAAAATCCCCTGTGTTGTATTCTGTCCATTTATGGACAGAAGATACAAATGGCAAATTTCTTCTAGAATAGGTTGAATTTAGGCATATTGGGCCTACGCTTCTGGTGCTATAAACATCTATTTAGGTAAGTCTGATTACAAGGCTAAAGATCACAAAATGCTCAAGTTCAACAGGTGATTGTTTTTATCTTTTTTCTTGTAATGTCAGAAATAGAATTCATAAATAGTTGGAAGAGTGAGGCTCCTCATTGGTGGATATTAAGCCTATCATAAAAATGGATGCATAAAAATACACTTTAAAAATATTTTTGCAAATTTGTCACTGCATAAATAATAACCCCTCCCTTATCAGAGCCAGCATGTTGTATTGCCTTTGTGGTGCAAGACCTGCCTTTTCCAAATTATTGCAAGCATGGTAGGATACATTCATGTATATCCTTTCTATTCATTGTGGAGTGACATTTACCAATTTGCTGCTGATCTCATTTAAAAATATTAGAATCTCTCTTGAGTCCTTTTTGTGGGCAAAACTTTGTAAATTCTATTTGTTTTGTTCTTTGGCCTTACAAATGACGTGGCAAAATGTGTTGTTACTTGACAAATTAAAAACTACAGTTTAAAGTTTTTCTTGTGTTGCTGATTAGTTATGTATCACAACCAGTAGCCGGGTCGTGAGCTATGATGGACCCGGAAAAAATATTCCCTTCCAGATTTCCCCGTCCAGTGGTTTTGGACAGGGAATATTTTTTTGGGTTGGGTGTTGTTGGGACCTCACAACCCGTCTACAGTCTATGGTACTACTACTTCTGTGCATGCATAGAGTTGTGTTTCACATTACTATCACACAGTGAATTCTATTACATGTTAACTTTAGAAAGACTAATTTTGAGTTTAAATAACCTCAAAAAGTGGGCCTCAAATTCACCTGTAGGGCTCTCACCTATAGCTAATAAAATGTGGCATTTTCTAAGCTTACAGTGAGAGAATAAACCTTCCCATTGAAATTGAGAGCATTGGTGAAATTGTGATGTAGTTTTGTGATTTAAAGGTGCATGCATGTTTCGATCGTCATTTGGGACCCCCCTGATAATACCTGGAAGTAGTATTGATTTTAATACAAATGAAGTCTGTATTTTTCTCATCTCATTGTCGTCCTGATTTGAAGGCTCCAAAATCTTTCACATTCCCAAGATATAAACAAAAAAAAACCACTATTTTAATTGTTAACCATGATATTAGCATATAAATTGAATAGGGAATCTGCATTATTGCTTCTACCATCAAGTTTGTTTCGCAGGTACTTGATGGGTTTACGTGGCAAGTGCCAGGCCTCATTCAGGTCGAGAACACAATAGACATAATCAGAACAATCCCGTTAATTGAGACCATATCACAAATATCCTAATAAAATTATTTGCAGCAGTTGCTTGTAGCAAATTTTAAAACTTCCCCCAAAAAGAGGGGGGAAAAAGATAAAAACAAAAAATTGCTCCTGAAATTAAGTTTAACTGTATTTACAATCTAAAGGTCCATGGACATGCGTTAACATACTTATAATACACAAAAAATGGTTTCATCAATAGTATGTAATTGGTATCAATGTAAAATCTGCCATGAAGCAGTAATTGAGAAACTGTATATTTTGATAAAAATTGGGCATATATCATGTGTTTTGGACAAGCCTCAAAGGAAATTCCCTAAACGAAAGGGATTTATTGCGCTGGCAGCGATGACCGGGAAGTGACGCCCGAGTACCAAATCCGCGATACGCGTAACGCTCATGATCATCATCGTGGAACTGACGTGCGCGTGGCCCAGTTTTCTTGTATACGTACACATGGTCCTGCGTCCGTACGGTGTATCATATGGCATAATTTTTCTTGATTTGGGTGCCTTAAAATTACGATAATAATGTGTGTTTTATTTGTCATGGGTGCAACCAGCGGCGACCGTCCCCACAAGGAAATCAGAACAGAATACTTTATTCAGTCCAGACAAAGAAAACCAAACGAAGGGGAGAGATATCTGAATTTGCGGTGCGGTTTAGCCCGTTTGAAGCCATTGTTCTCTTTGTTTACCACATGTTACTCTGAGGGGTCTACATGGTTGCCAAATTAACGCCGGTGGCTGTCGCCGTTTCGCCCGATTTAGGGCACTTGGAGTGTCGCGGTTCGCTTTTTAGCCCCATCTCAACGTGTCGCGTGTCGTTCTTTATAATGTGTGCCATCGGATGTCATCATTTATTGGCATCTCATGTTGGATTTTTCTGCCTACAAATGGGTCCAGGAAAATACGCATTAAGAGAGCGCTATTGCCGATTGTTGGCAACGCTCGTTTTTTTTTAGAGTATGATAAATTAGCCATTATTTAACTCCAATTTGAGCTGAAACTGGGGAGACTCAGTTAGAATTCCCAGGTGCGATAAAATCCGGGATAACATTTAACTCATCACAATCGGCCACATGTCACCTCATCGGAAACATACCGGTTAAGTTACGTCCGGGTTACCTCTGTTTTAGGAAATCCTCTGGCATCGCCGTCTTAAAAAAACATTTTGCATGGATGAATAATAATCATCGCCGTCTTTGGCGATTATTTTGGGTACAATTTGAATACTGTCGACAAGTTTAGAGCTTAAGCATAGGCTTTGTGTAAAGGACGGGCAACGAACAAGTTTGCGAATGTGCACCTGGCATGAAGTCAAGTGCTAAGCACGAAAAATAATTCAACAAAATCGATTCGTGTGAAACAATTTAAAGTTTTGTTTTTCAAAATTCCGGGGTCATATTATAAGCGCTGAAAAAATACGTCGAAATTAAAAATTTGATTAGTCTATATCAGAAAATGTTTAGCAGACATCGGTAAAATAACGTCTTCAATGCACGGCGCGGATGATTTTGTGTTGCTATTGCATTGTTGGGCCGGTAGAATTCTGCCTGTATTTACATTGTATGCAGTTATAGGGTTAATGACGTATGCGAGAAAACCACCTCCTGACATTCGCAAGAGTATTGTTGGGACACAAATTTGCAGCGGAGGGGGATTTCTGAAGAATTTTTGGCATTCAGATGTATCGGTCGCGGGATTCCCAACAATCCCTATCACGATCCAACGAGGAATGATACAGTTGTAAATAAAACATGACTCCAAACCGAGTCGAATCTAAACTCTATTTTTTTTTGTTGTGTGGTCTATTCACAGTAATTTTGAAATCACATAATTATATTGCTTAAGTTAAAATAGCCACGATTAAAGATGATTGTACAACTTTTTCTCATCAGGTGAGTATACCCCGTGATTTGAATGGAACATCCAAAGGGGGGGGGGGGGGGGGGGGGGGCATTCATATGTTAATTGAAGTAAAAAAAACAAACAGGGGTAAATTAAGTTTAAATAAGTCAAAAATTATTTTTAAAAATATCATTTAAAAATATAAACTAGATTTTGACCTTCAATAAATGATAAGTGTTTTAATTGCTCAAAATTGCATGTTCATATGACTGAAAACAGTTGAAAAGGGAAATCATGGCGGCGGGCCGGCAGTGCGGAAGTACAACAATTTCAATTACAGAGATGAATTATTAACTGAATTATTAAAAAAATATACTGATACTGTCTTGTGAGGAACTTAGTAAACTAACAGACTCTCAGGGGCCGCCCGGGAAGATCGCGTTTTGGATAGGTATTTTTTTCGTACGTCCTTAGACTTATCGCTTTGTAAGTTGTTTCTCACAAGTTGGGTGTCGCGTGTTAAAGCATACGGAAGTTATGAAAGCCGTACGTCGGTTTTTTTATTTTCCCCCCCAAAAGTCGCGTGTCGACCGATAACAGTACTTTGTGGAAAATGTCCGTCGCTCGACAAGAGACTGCGTGTCGAAAGTTCGCGGGATAAAAGGCCGTGGCGCGCTGTCGCGCGTGTCGATTTTTACCCATGGAGACCCCTACTCTGACGTCATTTAACGGGGACAATCCAACTCCAGCATATTGATACGCTTCGCGAAAACGAGAAGGCCCCGTCAGTTAGGGTATATTTTTCCTTGAAATTTAGCACTTTCCCGATGTTCACTTCTACAAATCTGTGTTGTCGATATGATCAGGATACTGTTAGGTACACAATGTAAGAAATTAAGAAACTAGTCTACTCAAGCCGTGCCATGGACCTTAAGGATACTGTACCCTATACTACCCCTATCTATTGAGATCTTTTCATATGGTATTGCTTGCTTGTTGGCTAGTGTTTGACTAGAACCAAATAAGGCAGGCCATATCAATGAAAATATTACAGTCGATTCGCATATCAGTGACCCTAAGAGGGACCAAAAATGCCTGTATGATGATATACTGTAATGTCCAGTTCTGCAAGTGTATCTACTACCTGTAAGCCCATAGGGACTTCTGACCATGTAGGTGATGTGGACATGTGATTGCACCTGCTGGCAGTATGTTTGCGCACCTGCAGGATTAGGCTTTTAAATTCATGCTTAACCAGAATATTAGACTCTTGAATAGTGCATGTATTCTCTATTACCTCTAGCGTCATCGATCGAACGCATGTGCTAACCTGGTGTTTGGTAACATTGATGTCACATCTCCATATGAGGATGTGGTAACATATGTAGCACCTGGGTCACTAAGAGGTAGTTTCAGACTGCCTGTACACTTGAAAGACCTCCCATTTTGTTGTGTCACTTGGTCTGTGTATCAAATCTGAACACCTGGTGAACGTTTCATATAGAAGTCCCAAGTATGCCAATGAGGTATTACTAGTACATTCCTGTCATGCGCTGTATGATGTTGTGCAGTAGCGTTTGATGGAATAAATGACAATACTACATTTATATACTTGGGACTTTTTTAAGTACTTAACCGGCTGCATGGGAGCTGTTTGCGGGCCGCAGGTTGGACACCCCTGGACACCCTCTGGTTTTAATTAACCCAAACTTTGGTGTTACCTTTATATTTTAACATGTTATATTTTAGTAAAATGTTTGATTTGTATGTATAGTTTATTGTAAGTGCTTGCCTCTAACATCATAACAGATCCCCAAAAATGTATAATTATACATATACCGCATCACTGGGCGGTGTAATTTTCATCTCCGAACCTAACACCCCACACTAGGGGGGGGGGGGGGGGGGGGGGGGGGGGGGGGGGTGACACTGACTTGGTGTTAGAATTTTAACACCCCAGTTTTTAGGTGTATAAAAGCTTAGGCACATACCGCCTCATGATGAAATGTTTAAGCTATTTGTGATCTGTGGGTTACATAACATAGATTTTGTTTTAAACTCTCTGCTTAGGTATTTGTTACTAATCTAACTCTAGCCATTGTTTTAACACTCAATTGCCTGCAGGGTTCCCACTTAGGTGTTCAACTTGAAGTCCACTGGACCCCACAATTTCTAAATGTTCAGAATTAATCTGGTCCAGTGGAATATTTTGTGGTCAGACACCAGCCTACCAAATGTTTGCAGTACTACTAATCAGGGCTTGTAGTTTCCAAATACTTGGTGCATAAGATATTGTGATTTCTACTGTGCCCAAAAGTTTCGAGGGATCACATTCTTATTTTAATGTTAACAGTTGGTCTTTCTGTCAGACAATACTAATAGTATAGCAATTGCAATATTTTGATTTGGTTTTTCCGCACTATTTTGAATGCTGCATTTAGCAGAAATACAAATTTTGCTTTTGATGTTTGGAACATATCTTTTGCCTTTCAAAGGCTTATTAGAATTATGGCGTCCAAGTGGACCTCATTTTATTACTCATTCTGAATTATTAGGTCCAGTGAAATTCTGTCTGTCAAATTACACCAAAATCCTTCTAAGTGGGAACCCTGATTGCCTGCATCATTTAATCATTAGCCTGTATATGTGAAATAACACCAATAATTGTGTGTATTGTTATTAGCATCTCACCGCATTTTGTATTTGACTGTTTTCATTTTCCCTATGTTTAGAAACTCTAGTGGAAATGACCTAAACAGGAGTGTGCATGCCTATCCTAACCTTATCCCTATCCGTTACCCCGATCACCTTGATAGCCAACCAGTCAAACTACCACACAACCCAGCCAAGCAACTGGATAATACCTATGCTAGAGTGCAAAATGGCAAAATCATGACAAACGCTGGCATACGAGCTCCAAATAACCTGCCTATTAGGGCAGATTCCAAATCACAGCCTCCTGCACACGCCATTAACCAACCTGCCAAAAGCTTCCCTGCCCTTGTCCAACCACCTGCCAAACAACTACGTGTAGCCCAGCAACCACACGCCATGCATTCATCACCTCTCAACACAAAACATGCCGAGTCACCAGCACAAGCCAAGTCTGATAAAAAAGCTAAGTCAAGGTAAGCCCCAAATCACATAAGGTGGATCTTTCTTTAATAATTGGTATTGTTCACTATTGGACTGATTTAAATACCATCAGTGAGGAGTATTTTTAAAGCACAAATATCGATCGACCAGTGGTTGATGGTAGTTAAAAAACAGGCAAGGTAAAGCAATAACAGCACGTTTTTTGAAGAGTGCCCCAATTTTCAAAATTGGAGGTTTTTTGCACAGTTGTGTTGGTAATTGTCTAGTACACTATACATGTGAATGACAATGCTAAAAATGCATATTGTCACAAAAGACATGATTAGAATCGGGATCCCGATTGTAATTTAACAGCGGAGCTGGAAACCAATTTTATGTCCATTTATGATGAAATAGTGGCACCTCACAAAAATGACCTCTAACTTCCCTTTGCCTTAACTGAACAGAACAACTAATGGAAGAGTGTAGACACATACACAACGCAATTTCCCAGCTATTTCTTATTGGAATTTGGAAGGATGTTTCAGGCAGCTGTTGAATTATTATTGGAGATCTTATTGGAGAATTATTAATTGGAGATATTAATTCTACTTACAAAATTCCTTCTTTTGCGAGACATTTGAGCTCTTACACTCACAGGTATAATTTACTAGCCAATGTGCAAAAATCTCAAAATATTTGGAAAATGGGGGTGTCTTCACAAAAACCAATTGCTGTAGAGCAGGTTTTGATTTTTGATTGCAAGGATAAGGTAGGTGGTCTTGGTCTAATTTATCAAATTATCTTTTTATTCCACCACGGAGGCATATCACCAAAACAGCCAAATCCAAATTTTGAGCTCAATTGACTCCATAGATTTAGATATTACTAGCAAAAAAGTGTATCACAATGGCCATTGCACATATTGGGAAATTTTCTAAACGGAATCATGAGAAAAAAATAACCAAATCTCAATTTGATGAGATGAAGTGATGAGGTCAGGCTGCCAGTTGGGTCACCCACCTTTTATAGAAATGATGACCATTTCAAGTTGTTACCTTGTATCTGATCAAAGTGATCTTTGATCTTCTTAATGCCATTTCTATGCAACTGAACATCATAGTAAAATGCATTTGTGATATCTTGTGCTAAAAGACATATTTGAAGAGATGATGTCCAAAAGGGCCTAAATCTTACTTTTTCATTTGTTCTGCTGGGAAACATCATTTTTTTTCAAATAATTGCATTGCACTTTATCTCATACAGGGTGAGTCAAAAAACTTGACCCTGTTGTGTCCGCCATTTTGAAGTTTTAAATATATATCTATCATATGTGGTATCTGCGGAAAGCTTATTTCCTTATCTTTAATTGCTGCAAAGATCATTCCAATCGGTTAAGTATAGGCTGAGCTACAGTCTTTCAATCAAGAATCTGCAGTGCATAAATAGCCGATTTTCTCTGGACACGGATTTCCTTCGCTGAACGCTGTTCATTTCAATGTGAATCCGTGGACAGAGCAGAAAACCGACTACTTGATTCAAAACGACTGTAGCGCGTTCTATACCTACCCGATTGGACTGATCTTTGCAGTAAATTAAGATAATGAACCAAGCTTACAGATGATACATAGGTTAATATAATATTCTTAAAAATTCAAAATGTTCGGACACAATCAGGGTCAAGTCTTTTTTTGACTCACCCTGTATAATGTTGTTTTTCATGAAACATCCCACATGTAGAAGCTGAAAGCCACTAGCTTTACTCTCTTTTACAGGTTTCTTGGTGTATTCTTTATTTTCTGTTTGAAGTTGATTTAGGCCCTCTTGGAAAACATAATTGCAGACCCAAATTGGTCAAGTCAAACTATTTGCCATAAAACTATGATCTTAAAACAAAATTCACTGTAAATGGAATCTTAGGTTGAGATGAAATCGCAAACCGCATCAAACGTTCTATAAACTCTTTGATTTATGACACTTACTTTTTTTTCAAGATGGCTGCCAAGTTTGAGTATTTTTAGCAAAACCACTGAGTTTATGTTTGAAGTATTTGCAACACCTTATTGCTTTCAAAATTCCTTTTGGGGGTTAATTGTGCAAGAATGATGCAAACAACCAATTTTTCAAGGGGTGAAAAAAGTGGATATTTCTAGTTTCAAATCCAAACTTTCCTGAAAATTCAGAAAGCGGAAGCCTGGTACGACATTAAGCTGAACATGAAACTTGACAAAATGTTTTTCTTACCTTTTTATCCATTATGCCAATTTCAACTAAAGTGGATTTAGGCCCTTTGGGAAAGAGATCTTCATTTTCGATTTATACATTTTCAATTTACCCCCTGATTGCCCTTGTTCATCCTACACATACTCTGCCCCCTCTCTACTGGGTGAGTTAAGAGTGGGGGTTGTCAAAGTTTCAATTCCACAAAAGAACTGAAGACAATAGAAGTTTTGCTTTAATTTGTCCATTATCAGAGGCACATTTGTCCGTATACCTTGGGTGTGCTGATAAATTCCTTGAATCTTGTAACATTTTATAGAACATTGTTTGCCAAGATCGCAGCCAGGCTACTAAGGAGTTGTAAACAATAAAACTTATCGACCTACCTCTTGCTTTGATTAAACTTGCTGTCATGGTAGATTCATTTCACCACCTTCTTACACGTGAGGAAAATTTACAGTGGCATTTCAACTTCCTCATTCTAATAGATTGGCTTTCTACAAATTGTGCTGCCTAACATGCACATTTTAACTAGCAGTGGCCATTCAGACTGTACCAAACTTGGGAAAGATCCACCCAGACCTTTGTCATTGTACGGTGTGCTAGTTACACTAGTATGCATCCATTTTATTTGTATGTTGGTACAGTTACACCCAGTTTTTTGTCTGCTTCTGGTTTTTGTTCCCATATTTTCAAACCGAAGCCCCTGAATTCTAACTAATTCATAAACTCTAACTAACTCTTAATTATTCCTAACCCTAGGCCTTAAATTTGGCCTCTAACCCTATGACCGTTATAAACATAACCCTTACTCTAACACTAATCCTAACCATAATTCTAGCTCTTTCAAATCTTAACTCTAAAAATTCTAACTCTTTGTATATCCTAAACGGTATCAAACGAACTCTCACTGTACCATTAACTCACAAATACATCATACCTAACAAATCCTAATTCTAATCAGTATCCAATAAATCCTAACTTTAATGTCCAAAGCCTATAATCTTGTAACCCTAAGTTACCGTATCCTAAAAACCTACCTAATTATCCTGAGCGGAAACCCAATACCCTAATACATCCTTACCCAAATCTATTTCAAATTCTTATGCTAAAAGCCCTAATCCTAATATAGTATTACCAAAAAATCCTAACCCTACTCTTTACACTAAAACACTAACCAACTATTCTTACAATAAAAACCCTAATAATATACTCTTACCCTAATAAATCCAAACTTTAGTATTTCCTTATCATAAAAATCCCATAACTCTATCTTAACCCTAAAACCCGCTATCCCGTAGGATGTATAAATCCAATTTTTAAGTCGGTTTTGTCCCCGTAATACGGGGTGGCCGATTCACCTCACACGGCAGCAAGCGCCCTTACTCCTTCCTTCCACTTCACCTATTCAATGCATCTTCCATCCTTATTAACCCAACCCTCCTACTCCCTCCTCCACTTGCTTCTTCCATGTCTTCTTTGGACGTCCCCTCCCCCGAACCTCCACCTCGAACTCAAAGGCCTTCGTAGGCTGCTCGTCATCCTTCCTCACACATGCCGCTACCACGTACACTAATTCGCTTTCGCCAACATGTCCCTTGCCTCGTCCAAGACCCACATCTGCATAATCCGCAGTCTTCTCCATCCATCAACTTCACACCACACATCGCTCTCATCACTGCTCTCTCTGTATCCTCCTCAGAATCCCCATCTCATTTTCGCTCAGACACCATTACGTCTCGCTCCCATACAGTCCCTGATCTCACATAACTCTTATACACCATTCCTTTCATCTTCAAGATATGCTTTTCCTTGCAACAACTCCCCCCATTCCCCTAAACTTCACCCACCCCCCCAAACCCATACCTCACTCTAGCTGTCACGACCACCTCGCATCACCACCCTCACTAACCTGGTCTCCAGGTATGTGAACTCCTTCACAGACTCCACCTCATACCAATCTTTCTCTATGTTTCCACCATCCCTCCCGCTCCCTTCTCGCATCTTCTGCACATAAATAACCGTTTATTTTTAATTGTAGACAAAGAAAGATAGAAGCTGACAAAGTGAGGTGTTACTTTACATTCATAAATCCTACAGGTACATAAATATATGGCATGAGGTCATAAGTATTAGACCAAATAGATCTTTACTTCATAATTTCAAAGAATCGTAAGGCCCTATGCCTAGTTCTAGAGAATATAGGCACTATTTTTAATTAAAAATATGAGTTGGTACAATCATGAAATTAAGCTAATTATGATACTGTTCCTAACTCACCATGTAGTGCAAGAAGTTGTATGTGCATAGCTGCCATGTGATCCATCGTGTGCTGCCATGTTAGGATAACTCAATTCCTTGAAACTACTGACGCAAAGACTGGGCATACTATATATTTGATGGTTTTTGACAAATGGCGTTGTTGTCACTCCAGACATCTTGTTACTAACATACAAATGGAATGCAAGTGAACATTCTCAGCACATCTCTGTTCATAAATATTGGCAAAAAGTAGGTGTTTTTACAAGGATTATCAGCCAGCTGTAAACTGATTCTTGAAGCCTGTGCTGGAGTTAATATGAACACATTGTGCTGTTTTCATGTTGCTCACATACATAAAACACCCTCTGTCTTTTATATCTTATAATTATATGTGGATTTGTGAAACATTTTTATTTTTGGTGAAGGCTCTCAATTAGGTTTCTAGACTAGTCTTTTATACATCTGATGTCTTGGTATATAGCAACATAATTTAAAACCGCCTCTCACATTTCACTTTGTATGTCAGATACTGTATGTCTGTAATAAATGCCCCGGGGTGTTGAAGATGTAAAAAAGGTCTTTTTAACACTTGATACCGTCAGAGATGTATTTACTTAAAGAAAGGTATCTACACTTTGATTTGACTACATACTTGTTTTGCAATCATGATTGTTACAATAAAAACCCTAATAATATACTCTTACCCTAATAAATCCAAACTTTAGTATTTCCTTATCATAAAAATCCCATAACTCTATCTTAACCCTAAAACCCGCTATCCCGTAGGATGTATAAATCCAATTTTTAAGTCGGTTTTGTCCCCGTAATACGGGGTGGCCGATTCACCTCACACGGCAGCAAGCGCCCTTACTCCTTCCTTCCACTTCACCTATTCAATGCATCTTCCATCCTTATTAACCCAACCCTCCTACTCCCTCCTCCACTTGCTTCTTCCATGTCTTCTTTGGACGTCCCCTCCCCCGAACCTCCACCTCGAACTCAAAGGCCTTCGTAGGCTGCTCGTCATCCTTCCTCACACATGCCGCTACCACGTACACTAATTCGCTTTCGCCAACATGTCCCTTGCCTCGTCCAAGACCCACATCTGCATAATCCGCAGTCTTCTCCATCCATCAACTTCACACCACACATCGCTCTCATCACTGCTCTCTCTGTATCCTCCTCAGAATCCCCATCTCATTTTCGCTCAGACACCATTACGTCTCGCTCCCATACAGTCCCTGATCTCACATAACTCTTATACACCATTCCTTTCATCTTCAAGATATGCTTTTCCTTGCAACAACTCCCCCCATTCCCCTAAACTTCACCCACCCCCCCAAACCCATACCTCACTCTAGCTGTCACGACCACCTCGCATCACCACCCTCACTAACCTGGTCTCCAGGTATGTGAACTCCTTCACAGACTCCACCTCATACCAATCTTTCTCTATGTTTCCACCATCCCTCCCGCTCCCTTCTCGCATCTTCTGCACATAAATAACCGTTTATTTTTAATTGTAGACAAAGAAAGATAGAAGCTGACAAAAGTGAGGTGTTACTTTACATTCATAAATCCTACAGGTACATAAATATATGGCATGAGGTCATAAGTATTAGACCAAATAGATCTTTACTTCATAATTTCAAAGAATCGTAAGGCCCTATGCCTAGTTCTAGAGAATATAGGCACTATTTTTAATTAAAAATATGAGTTGGTACAATCATGAAATTAAGCTAATTATGATACTGTTCCTAACTCACCATGTAGTGCAAGAAGTTGTATGTGCATAGCTGCCATGTGATCCATCGTGTGCTGCCATGTTAGGATAACTCAATTCCTTGAAACTACTGACGCAAAGACTGGGCATACTATATATTTGATGGTTTTTGACAAATGGCGTTGTTGTCACTCCAGACATCTTGTTACTAACATACAAATGGAATGCAAGTGAACATTCTCAGCACATCTCTGTTCATAAATATTGGCAAAAAGTAGGTGTTTTTACAAGGATTATCAGCCAGCTGTAAACTGATTCTTGAAGCCTGTGCTGGAGTTAATATGAACACATTGTGCTGTTTTCATGTTGCTCACATACATAAAACACCCTCTGTCTTTTATATCTTATAATTATATGTGGATTTGTGAAACATTTTTATTTTTGGTGAAGGCTCTCAAATTAGGTTTCTAGACTAGTCTTTTATACATCTGATGTCTTGGTATATAGCAACATAATTTAAAACCGCCTCTCACATTTCACTTGTATGTCAGATACTGTATGTCTGTAATAAATGCCCCGGGGTGTTGAAGATGTAAAAAAGGTCTTTTTAACACTTGATACCGTCAGAGATGTATTTACTTAAAGAAAGGTATCTACACTTTGATTTGACTACATACTTGTTTTGCAATCATGATTGTGTAAAGCAATAACAGCACAATTTTGGAAGAGCACCCCCAATTTTCAAAATTTTAGATTTTTGCACATTCTTGTTGGTAATTGTCTAGTAAACTATACCTGCGAGTGGTATGCTAAAAAAAAATAACATGTGTATTTTTCATATGAAGTGATTTGTAATTAGAATTAAGATACCTGATTGTAATTTAATGGTGGAGCTAGAATGGCAACGTTCGGTCCGTCCATGGTGAAATAGTCAATATTGCCACCTCATGAAAATTAACTCTAACTTGTCCTCCTGACCAGAGAACATACCAATGGAGAGTGATAGACCACATACATGACCATTTTCCGAGCTATCGCATATTGAAGGACGTTTCCAGCAGCCGTTGCATTATTATCGAAGATCTTCTGATTAATTTTATAATTACAAAATCCTTATTTTGCGACACATAGAGAATGTTGAGCTATAGCATTCACAGGTATTGTTTACTTGTCGATTACCAATGCAACTGTGGCAAAAATCTCCAAATATCCAAACTTGGGGTGCCTTCGAAAATTTGCTTGTTATTGCTTGTAAATTATCAATGTTTATACTTGCAAGCATGTATGACATGATTTTTGGTATGAACATTTGATGAAAAAAATGGAGAGTTGTTTTAGAGGGGGAGCATTTAATACAATTGTGTTACTAAATGATGTTGACCTGCTACTCGGTCTAATGTACACATCCTTTTAAATTCTCTCTTTAAACCTAATTGCGCTTTTATTTTGGATGATTTAGTTAAGTTCTGAAACTTTGCCAATGGTTAATGTTCCCAGATATAAGTATGCTTTCCAAATAGCGGTCATAATGCCTAACAAATAGCATTCAGAACATTGGAGCCCCCTTGATAATTTACCCTGTTGCAATACAAATGCTAATTGTATGATTGCTTGCATGACATTTGGCATTAGGCCACTAACAACTAGCATTCCATAAAATTGGAGCTTGATAATTTACCTGTTCAGCAATACAAATGCTAATTGTATGAATGCTGCATGACATTTTGCATTATGCACTAACAATAGCATTCAGAAAATTGGGGGGAGCTTGATTTTACCTGTTCAGCAATACAAATGCTAAATTGTATGAATTGCTTGCATGACATTTTGCTAAGTTGTGATTATATTCCAAGACAGCAT
Organism: Ophioderma brevispina; assembly: GCA_023653785.1. Classification (NCBI taxonomy): domain Eukaryota; kingdom Metazoa; phylum Echinodermata; class Ophiuroidea; order Amphilepidida; family Ophiodermatidae; genus Ophioderma; species Ophioderma brevispina. Next base: position 27,688 of record JAMKCH010032921.1, read on the forward strand.
CAGCCTATAGAAGTGAGAATATTACACTCAAATTTGTATAACAATGAGGAAGGTGATCTAAAGCATCCGAAAAGGGCTGATGTGTGTTGACAATTGGTACCCATACATCCAAGTAGGTCTGTATGAATATTTATTTTGGGGATGCAGAACATTTTGTAGCCCTCTAAAAAACAGTCCTTTTTTTAAAACTTTTTGAACACCTTTTGACCAAAGTGAACATGGTATGTGGCTAGTAGACCACCATACTTCAATATAACACAAACGGCGACTGCTAGCCGCAAAAGCCGTAGCCATCTTTTGCCGCAGTGCGTACTTATTTCCATAGCGTGATGTACCAATTTATTCATATATAATTGGTGTGTACCAATTTATTCAGGCTATTCAGCTTTGCATAGAACGATTAAACCGTTTCCAGGCCAACGGTGCGGTTGCGAGTTTCGAATGGATGGTCGCAATGAATATTTATAATGTCAAAACACGGTTAAGATGGCCGCCTATTCTTCAACATGGGCGTACGGTATCTTCCTTTATTAATTACCGATGCTAGGAGTAGAACACATATATTACGCATGCTATCTGTCTTCACCAAATGTGCATATTAAGTACCTTCATTTGCATATTTATTCTGTTGGACGGCCAACACACTCTATCATGAATAGTGGGCATGACAAGCGATTACCACAAACTTCTATTTTTTAGGGAGCACATGCCAGCCACATATTTCACCTCCCGATCTCACGCCGGCAATATTCCTGCTTCAAAGAAATACTTTAATAGCAGAAAGGTAACGGTATCAGAGAATGTGAATTATACATTTAGTGATGTATCTATGTAGAAAGCTGGCAGCGTAGATAGAGGCTGTGCACCAAATGTCCCTGTTCTTTGTTGGGGGGTGTCGATGGAAACCTGGTGGATGTCTTGCTTGAGCAATCTCGTCAATGTAAGATTAAGTGGACGTGGAATTCTATTTGGGCATGACCTCCAACACATGACATCCGAGGACTACTGATCATCATGGGATCATGTGCCTGTGACAGTGACCAGCAAATAGTGCTTGGCGCTGCGCGTCAGAGGATGAAATTGGAGGGAAGGGGGTAGTGACAACAAGCACCAAAGTTTTCGGTAATGTCAAGATGATCAACAGAGCACATGACTGATTGGGTTTTAAGCATGAAGATTCCTTTTTTTTCTGAAAATATTAGTGCTGTGTTTTGGCATATAAAAATTTTAGTTAACATTTTTTGTCAAATCGACTTGAATGTAAGAGATGGAAAGAGGATTTGGGATAGGTGAGTTACAGAGAATTTTACCAATTTGTGCCAGACAAGGGGATGTCGGGTCTTACAGAAAAATACCTGTCACATACACTAACATTTGTCAGCCTAAAATGAAATGCTCAAAATACTTAGTAATCTTATTTATCCTTGTTCACAATATTACATACTCTTCAAAAAATTGGAACTCTATTCACACACAATGAGCGTTACAATTTTTTGTGTTCAAGGAAAAAAAGAATTATCCGATGTTGTGCATACAATCGACTGGGATTCTTTTAAACCCCATCTTGTTGAAGCATTATTATGATGTTACTCAAAGAACAATCTCGTGTTAAAGGTGCAACGAGAGATTTCAAATAACAGGTGTTCCTAAAAATGTGTGAACATTCTGATTTTTGCACTGGTGTAGTTTTCTATTAAATATATCCCCATGAGAAAGATTAAGCTGAGAATTGTTTTCTTTTGATCAAAATTGGGAAATTTCTAATTTCGTATAGGAGCAAATACGAAATTCAGCCGATGTTTTCCATGGAAATATAAGCATATAAAATCACCGTTTGTTTTCATTTTAAGTTATTTCTGTAGCGAAACAAAAGGTAGAGGATCTATGGGGTGTCTAATCTATATGAAATCACGACATATCACAGAAAATATGGATGACTTGAATCTCTCGTTGCACCTTTAAGTCCTGTAATGAGCCAATCAGACAGTGTAACATATGTGGTAGACCTCAGTAGGGTACATACCAAAGTCAAGATGCTCTTCTACTTCAAATTAATGAAGTTCGACAAGGTTTGCTGGCAAATTAGTCCTAAATTTAATTGAAGTATGACCATTTCTACTCCACACATTAATGTGCATTTTGTTATTCCAGAACCTTCTGTTTTATTCATTGTTCACTAGTAATCGTTGAGAAAAGCTTATTCCAACGTTTTAGCTGATCGCCGACTTTTGCGTGTTTTGTTTTTACGAGCAAATGAACCTTTCCCACGGTCCCATAGGCTCCTGTGCAGTAATTCTGTACGCTTACGGACAGAAAATACAACATTGCAAATTTCTAGCAGATGGACCGAATTTTGCACTTAAAATTTGGCACACATGGATTCTAATGTTAACGGTTCAGATGACATGAAAATCTCAATTGTTTTGAGGTAAGTCAGGGGGATGAGGCTGGGGATCACAAATTGCCCCTTAAACAAGTATTGTCTCTGTTTAATTTTAATGGCAGGGAGTATGATTCATATTTTGAAATTGAGTAGGGTCAGTTATTTTGTTTTCTGTCTTGAAGAAAGAACAAGCAACACAAAGCAAGAATGTTATTTGAATAACATTTCCGCTTGCAAATATATCCAATCATTTCATATCATGTCATAGCCATACATGGCAAGTTGAGTAGTACAGTTGTTTAATTTTCTCAAATGGTAGCAAATATTTGAATGGATCTTACAGGAAGTGAGCCATGGAAATGAGAACATATCGTTGACAAGTTGTGCATGTTATGGTGTGATTTAATATATAATGTTATCATTTGCTTTGAGTACAAACATGCTAAAATAAAAATCAAAGTATTTACATCGTCACAAGGATGTAGGACATGTGACTGTCATTTTAAATTGTGGCAACATTATATTAATTTGTGACAGATGTTTGCAACATTTTGATCACATTGCCGGATATGTGTATGTACAATAAATAAATTGTACAGGGTTTAGAATAGTCCGGATGTATCCCTGCATATCGTAAATAGGCCCGCTCTTCCCCTACATGTTGTAGGGGCAACTCATAGTTATAAGGAACTTGTATTATTATAAGATTTAGGTCAATGTCAAGTAAATTTCTAGTTTAAGTAAATTACTAAGTAAAACTACATCATTTCCAAGTGGATATCTTGTCAATTATGATAAGGCCATCTATAGAACCTGTATTGGATTTGCCTTGGTATTTCAATATTGAAATGTTGTATCTTGGCTTTTTTATAGGGATCTCGTGTTTGTGTGTGATTGTTGATTGACAGTAATTGAAGCTGTTGAAATTAGTCGTACTTAAATTAAAAAAAGGGGTTGTTTTTATAAAAGTCAATTAGTGCCAAATTGTGTGATTCGGGTACCCGGGTACCAAACCAAAAATTTTACCAAGTACCCCACTACCCGGGTAGACAATTACCTAATAGGTCACAGGCCTAGTTTGTGTGTGTGTTTGTGTCTGTGGTCAAAATGTTGACCCAAATGTTAACCCTAAATGTAATTGTCTGCTGTTTCCACATATGTTCCCACATTTTCATGATACTTGGATGCAGTGGACCTTGGGTAGCAAAACACTTGTTGGTGACCTCATGTGACCTTGGTGACCATGTGACCTTTGGCCCCATTCACAACCATGACGGCAAACGGCACATGCATTCAGTGAATGCTGTATTTTCTATGGATTTTGGTGATTTTTTTGAGATCTGAAAAAAAAGCCTGCCAGACCAACCATTGTTGAGTGTCACTTTGATATTTCAAAATTCAGTGACTGTTTTTGCTTTGAAGGGACCCCTGTCTCAAGAGGCCTGTGCACAGCTGTTTGAATGTCTCATTTATTACAATAAAATGAGAATAAAATAAAAAATATCAATGGCGACATATTTTTGACAACTAATTTGGATTATTTATTCCACTAACTACATCCTGTGCAAATTTAATGAAATTTCCTTGTGGGCAAATATGATTTTTCATAAAAATCGAGTTTAACACGTCTTTCTATGGGGAAAAGCATATAGAGGGCGCTATAACATACAAATCATGACCTTTGTAGGCCTATATGGCAAGATTTCCGCAATGGATTTTTCTGATTTTTTCATGAGGTAATAGCTCTTGCATTTCCCTACTTATATCAGTGGTCAAAACTGTGTCGCCATTGCTTACAATTGCTCTAAAATAAGAGACGATTTGCATGGGGTCAAATAGCTGTGTGTGGGGTTCCATTTTCAGTCATGCAGCTTTTGTTAGAAAACAAGGTTACACAGACAGGCTTCTTTCTACCGGTAGTCCTGCTGATATGCTTGTAAAACAAATGTCTAGACCAGATACATAAAGAAATAATGAAAAACACTAAAGCTTTTGAATAGTCCGGATGTATCCCTGCATATCGTAAATAGGCCCGCTCTTCCCCTACATGTTGTAGGGGCAACTCATAGTTATAAGGAACTTGTATTATTATAAGATTTAGGTCAATGTCAAGTAAATTTCTAGTTTAAGTAAATTACTAAGTAAAACTACATCATTTCCAAGTGGATATCTTGTCAATTATGATAAGGCCATCTATAGAACCTGTATTGGATTTGCCTTGGTATTTCAATATTGAAATGTTGTATCTTGGCTTTTTTATAGGGATCTCGTGTTTGTGTGATGTTGATTGACAGTAATTGAAGCTGTTGAAATTAGTCGTACTTAAATTAAAAAAAGGGGTTGTTTTTATAAAAGTCAATTAGTGCCAAATTGTGTGATTCGGGTACCCGGGTACCAAACCAAAAATTTTACCAAGTACCCCACTACCCGGGTAGACAATTACCTAATAGGTCACAGGCCTAGTTTGTGTGTGTGTTTGTGTCTGTGGTCAAAATGTTGACCCAAATGTTAACCCTAAATGTAATTGTCTGCTGTTTCCACATATGTTCCCACATTTTCATGATACTTGGATGCAGTGGACCTTGGGTAGCAAAACACTTGTTGGTGACCTCATGTGACCTTGGTGACCATGTGACCTTTGGCCCCATTCACAACCATGACGGCAAACGGCACATGCATTCAGTGAATGCTGTATTTTCTATGGATTTTGGTGATTTTTTTGAGATCTGAAAAAAAAGCCTGCCAGACCAACCATTGTTGAGTGTCACTTTGATATTTCAAAATTCAGTGACTGTTTTTGCTTTGAAGGGACCCCTGTCTCAAGAGGCCTGTGCACAGCTGTTTGAATGTCTCATTTATTACAATAAAATGAGAATAAAATAAAAAATATCAATGGCGACATATTTTTGACAACTAATTTGGATTATTTATTCCACTAACTACATCCTGTGCAAATTTAATGAAATTTCCTTGTGGGCAAATATGATTTTTCATAAAAATCGAGTTTAACACGTCTTTCTATGGGGAAAAGCATATAGAGGGCGCTATAACATACAAATCATGACCTTTGTAGGCCTATATGGCAAGATTTCCGCAATGGATTTTTCTGATTTTTTCATGAGGTAATAGCTCTTGCATTTCCCTACTTATATCAGTGGTCAAAACTGTGTCGCCATTGCTTACAATTGCTCTAAAATAAGAGACGATTTGCATGGGGTCAAATAGCTGTGTGTGGGGTTCCATTTTCAGTCATGCAGCTTTTGTTAGAAAACAAAGGTTACACAGACAGGCTTCTTTCTACTGGTAGTCCTGCTGATATGCTTGTAAAACAAATGTCTAGACCAGATACATAAAGAAATAATGAAAAACACTAAAGCTTTTGATTTATGATGATTTATTTTCACTTGCAAATTTGCCGAATGTTGGTGAGGCCCCATGAGAAAGTTTGAAATGAGATTGATGAGTTTGGTATGCATTTCAACAGAAAGGCTTACTTCAGGGCTTAGTGAGGAATTGGTTAGCTCCTAAAAAGTTCATTTCGGTTTACATCCATCTTCACCGCGGGATATTATCATAGTTTGAGAGAAGTAGTGATGAGAGTTTCAATCTTAATCTACTACCCATTGGTAAAGCGTCATCACAGCTCTACATCTAAGTACCAACTCAGCGAGTTTCATTGCTTGACATTCTTGCATTACACATATGCTTTTAGGCTGGTATTCTGAAAGGGAGTCTAACTTTAGACCTGTGTTTAAACCAGGGTTAGTCCTACAGTAGTGGACCTTTTTTCCTTTCAACATACTCCAAAGGTTTGCTGTAACGGGTGAGAAAATTCCTCATGGATGGGCTGTTCGGGCCCATTCATGAGGAATTTTCTCACCCATTATTTTCAACTTTCAGAGTACATTTGAAAGGAAAAAGGTCCACTCGTGTAGGACTAACCCTGGTTTTAACTCAGGTCTAAAGTTAATCTCCCTATGAGAATAGCAGCCATAATGTTTGCATCGTGACTATCTGATAATAAAGCCTAGTGTTTCTGCCACCTGCCTCCCATATCTTTTCATCTATTCCCACATCATGCTTTGCCATTGAGTCCAACACTTCATCCTCCATAAGTGCCCTTAAACCTAGTCCTTACCATAATCCTAAACTTAACCCTAGCACAGCTAAATCTCACCAAAACTCACTGTGTTAATTGAGAAAAATGCACTAAGTCCAGAAAGTAGCGATGACGTCATCAAACCAAGACTCATATGGGCACGAAATCGCTGGCTGGGCCAGCGACACCGCCGTAGCGTGCTATCTCGGGTCATGGGGCTGGGGCCTGAAGGGCCCTGGGTTCGAATCCCACCCGAATTTGCGACTTTTCTTGTTCCCCTCTTCCCTCACTCCTTTAGTTCCTCCCGACGTCAGGGTTAGGGTTATAGGTACATTTTGTGATTGTAGCACCTTTGTTTCTGTTTATGGTTCTCTAGATATCCTCAAGAAAAGGTTATTTCCATATTAAAGTTGATTCTGACAGTGTGTTTTTGATGTTATGAAGGCATGTATTTGTATACAGTGCCCATAGGCCAATTGTGGAATTCCCTTTTCAGTAGATTGAATCTGCCTATAAGATAGGCAAATTGTGCATCTCTGTGTGTAAAAACCATACCACCATTATGTGACAGAATCACTGATTTGCTCATAAATGATAGTTACCTTCCAAGTAAACCAATCAAAATAGCTGATAAGATGCCGATAGATAGGAGGTAGTTCTTAGGGGGTTAATTGTACTATTGCAATCTGACCCTCACCAGATCATGGGAAAAAAGGGAAATATCATGCCAAAAAAGAAATTCCAGTTAAATCACGTTGAAGGGAAATTTAAAATATATTTTGTTGGAATTATCATCCTCAAATCTTTCAGCAAATACTTCAGGAGTCTTAAAAGCACCAGAAAAAGCCCACACGTGCTTTTCGCGTGAGCCCTTCGAGGGAGTCCCATACGTGGTGAAATCACTTAACAGAAATCTTTCATCCATCTTTGGCTAGGGTAAAAGCATGCATACTACCCATAAAATACTAATGTTTGTCGTAAATGTCATTAAAGAACTTCTGTGATGAAAAGAAATTAAGCTGCTTTCCTCCTCCCCAAATGGACTGAATCTATGATACCAAATAAACCAAATGCAATTAAATAATTTGGAAATTTTAAAGATGTTGTGACTCAATGACACAAAATGTTACTTTCTTCACCCCATAAAATTGAGATGTTAGTATCGAAGAAAGCTGATATTTTTTTCATAACTTCCAGAAAGGCCACTTTGGGCTGGAATAACCTCTTATGGTACAAACAAAAATGTAGTTTTCTCTCCCCACATGTGGTTTCAAACCAAAAAACATTACTATTCTATGAGCTATTATTTACAAATTTTTGTTAAATATCAAACGTACTGAACAATAGCTAAAATTTGGATGGAGTGGTGTTGGTGTTATGACAAAAATTGGAAAAGTTAAAGGAACACGGGTACATTTCCAGCAAAACAAATATCATTAAAAATACCTGAAATTGGATAATAATGGCAATGTCCATTTATAGCATTGCACTTATTGCCCTACAGAACGCTCACAGCGGATTGACAATATTATTATGCTGCCACAGGGAAAATAAATCACAATGACTCTAGGTGGCAGCTGGCTAAGCGCAACAACCCTATAAGTGTTTAGATTGTGTATATATGGACCCATAACAGGTCCCCAATTGTCACTTGGGTCGACAAGGCAATTGAGGTAAAGTGCTTTGCCCAAGTTCACAACACATTGGCCATGGCGGGGTGAACTCACAATTTAACGGTTGATGATCACAAGTCCTGCGCTTTTTTTGATGACTTCCCAGTTGTTGTTTATTACAAATTATGGTTGGGTACTCTGATGTGGTGACGAGGTTCTGTATTGTAGAATCCAAATATGGGTCAAAGGGCTGTCGGCCCAATTAAAGGGCATTCTTTGATGCCAAATGAACTCATTTGTCAAATTTGTTGGTAGGATGGTGAACTGGTGGGTAGGTCACATTCCCTGCCAAAAATTTTGAAAGGTCATTTCAAGGTCATGTGGGTTCATTCAAGATCAAATTCACTAACATGGTTGTATGGACATGAAACTTGGAATCAAACAATGGTACCAACATTTTCAAGGTCCATTTCCAGGGTCATCTGGGTCCACACAAGGTAAAAATCACTTCAAAGTGCTTGGATGGTATGAAACTGGGTGGTGTGGTCAACATTCAGTTGCTGAAATTTTGGAAGGTCATGTGGGGTATCCAATATTTCAAATTAAGTTTGAATGGTTACTATGGTCATGAAACTTGGTGGGTGGTAGTCAACCTTTGTACCAAAACCTTCACTTGGCATATACTTAAAAGCCAGGGAGATTTGCAAGTTTCAAATTGCCCGTATTTTTAAGTTAATGCTTTATTACGATCTAAAAAAACAAACCAACTAATTTACAAAAAATTAAGTTTTTCTGATGGGTGTATTTTTGGTCGCTCTGAGGAAACGTTTGTATTGCCATGTCCTATGGGTGACTTTGTCGTTAATTTGTCAGTTAACAGATAGAAAATACAAAGAGCTACAAAATTTGAAATTATTGAAGAAATAATACAAATGGGATCTACAAACATAAGATTAGGAGCACGTACAGGCCAATAAAAACATCTCATTTTTTAGACCCACGATAACTTCGGTGGGTCTATCAGTACTGGGTTTTTGAACCAATGGTTTCGTTATATCGTGGTTATCTTATTCGTTATTGTCTTAAAATTTCGCATGTGTTTGGATGACGTGGGCAAATAATGCAGCGTTTTCGTTTGGCTACAATAAGGTTGTGAAAGCCAGGTTTAGGGTCTAAACAAACAAATGGTGAATTTGGTTCGTGACGTGTCATACAGGTCCTTTTGGATGTGTGCATTGTAAATGGCCATGAAAGTTAGTTGGGAATAGCAAAGTCAAATCCACAGTAAGCCTCTGGCCAGCCTTCCATTGTCAAACATGTCACTTGTAGCTTGCTGCTTATACCTGTTGTGTCAAATCCAGTGTGCTTTGCAATTTGTATTTGGTTACACTAATTAGGGTTCACTACCTTGCAAGGACACATGCCATGTCTGTTGGTATTTTCCGGCTCAACACCAGGGCTCTGGATAGCTTGTTTAGCATAGCAAGTGCTACACATTTTATCGCCCATTTGCTATGCAATTTTAAGATTTTGTAGCAATGTTTCAGTTACCATTTGTTTACGTTTGCTCATATCAACATGATCAATAGCAAGAGCTGTTGCAAAAATTGCTTTATAACAAATAAAAAATCCTTAGCAAGAGCCTGCTCAACACCTTTGTCAGATGATGCTAGCCTAAGCTTAGTACAAGTTTCTACAATGGAGGCTATAATAATGTCACCATTCTTCACATGAATAATTTGAAAAAATGTTATATTTCCTCAGACTGGTGTAAATTTGTTGTTTTTCTCCATATAAGCCCAGTGCATGCAACCTTTGAATGCGGAACTTTGGCACTAAGTGATTGCTCAACCTTAAATTATTTGGTCGTCAGAAGTAGAGTATCCTCTACCCCAGTAAAACATCATTTCTTCTCAATGTAAACTAAACTGTCTGGAATTTCCTTGTTCCACTAAACCTTTCCTGTGTGTGTTTGCGTGTGGTGTTTGCATGTGTGTGTGTGCGTGGAGTGCGTGCCTGCTGTGTGTGTGTGTGTGTGTCTGTGTATGTGTCTATGTTGTATGCCTGTCTGTGCCGTTCTATGGCTGTCATGTTTGTAGGTGTGTGTTACATGTATGTGTGTTGTCAAACAAAATGTCAAAAATAAGTAATTAAGGTGCATTTCGTGATTTCCGCACCTTCTGTTCTAGCATGATCACTAGACTATACCTTGAGAACAACGTACTTCTCAAAATTTGAGGTGATCCCTGATCTTGCAGTTGTGTGTTATTAGCAATGCTCGTTTCCCACGTCCCTCGGCTACTGTGCTGTAATTTCTGTCCATTTACGGACAGGAAAATACAAATGTGAAATTTCTTACAGATGCGACCGCATTTGCAGGTAAGATTGGGCACACATGGATTACTAAGGCTAATGGTTCAGATGACATAAAAATCTCAACATTTTTTAGGTAAGTTGGGGGGACGAGTCGGTGGATCATGAAATGCCCCTTTAACATTATTGAACAATGTATTAAACAGTATTAACAATTGGTCAGTCAGATAGTATATTAATATCCTCTACCCCAGTAAAAATCATTTCTTTCTCAATTTAAAATAACTGTCTGGAATTTCCTTGATCCACTAACCTTTCCTGTGTGTGTGTGTGTGTGTGTGTGTGTGTGTGTGTGTGTGTGTGTGTGTGTGTGTGTGTCTGTGTATGTGTGTCTATGTCTGTATGCCTGTCTGTGCCCGTCTCTCTGGCTGTCATGTTTGTAGGTGTGTGTCTACATGTGTGTGTTATAAAAACAAATGTCAAAAATAAGTAATTAACATTATTGAACAATGTATTAAAAGTATTCACAATTGCTCAAAGCAAGACCAAGAAATCAATTTGTATGTACATATGTACATACGTGTACGTGTGTGTGCAGCGGTTGTGGGAAGTATTTACCCACGGTGTAGTCTGTGATGTATTTTTCCCATCATTTGAGGAAGGGCATCCCCGGGGGGCACTGACATTGGAAAGAGGTACGGGTATGTGCGGCCCTTAAGACCCCCCTTTTCGCGTCTCTCCAGCCGTTCCCAAGACCCCCAGTTGAAGCATAATTCAGTTCTTAAGGTCCCCTTTTCAGAAAATTTTGGCCTCAGAAGCCAAATTTTAGCCAAATTTCAGCTCCAAGCCTCAAATTCCACAAATTTCGTTAACCAAGCCCGACTTTCGGAGACAAAATCCGTTCCCAAGCCCCCAAGTCGTAAATCGGGGCCGCACCTCCCTACCTGCACATAAGTTGAGTGTTCCCCCCCCCTTGGGGCACCCTCAAGGGTTAGTTTTAGAAATTGAATTAAAAAGGGCATTAAAGGTAAATTTCAAGACTTCCATTCCAAATATCAGCCCATATGTCAAGCATTGTGATTTTCCAATATTTCTGGAAAAAAAACAAAAGACTTTTAATGGGAATGGGATTATGTCCGCATCACATTGAAGAAGAGGCCCTCAAGGGTTAGCTTACAATTAAAGGGGGCAATATGCAGGTAATAATGGGTTCGAGAGTTGTTTTTAGAGTTTTGTTTTGGTGTTGGGTGAAAATTGGATAAGTCATCATGAGTTTTTTAGAATGTTTTGTTGGTGAAGTACCTATTTTTTGAAAAAAAAATTGTTTTGATTTTTTTATGGGAATGTACTTTTGCCTCATTTGTAGGAAAAACACCCAATTTAATTAAAGGGGCATTATTCAATTTTCAAAAAGTTATGGATTTTCATTGAGAGTGGTGTTTTGGGCATTATGGATTAGTTCCATTGATGATTATGTTTCTTAGAGTTATTTGTTGAGTTTTATGAGAGTTCTCAACGGTTATTGTTTCAACTTTTATTAGAGTCTATTTTGGTGAGTTATGCAGTTCATCGATGAGTTTATGTTTTTAGAGTTTTTGATGTTTTGGTGATTCACAAATGTAGCCCGTCAATGATTTTTAAGCGTTATTTGTTCGTGAGGTATGAATGGAGTTCCTTGATGGAGTTTTATGTTCTTATAGTTATTTTTGGTGAGTTATGGAGTTCATCGATGAGTCAGGTTTAGAGGTTTTTTTGATATGTTTTCGTGCGTTATAAATGGAGGCCATCAATGAGTTTTTAGTAGAGTTATTTGTTTAGTGAGGTATGAATTGATTTCATTGATGGTTATGTTGTTTAAAGTCCTTTGGTGAGTTATGGATGAGTTTTCCTCATACCTGTTAGAATTTTAGGTTTTTTTGGTGAGTTTGTGTGATTATTGATTAGTTATGTTTTTGAGGTTTTTTTTTTTGTTTTGGTGAGTTTATGGATGGATTCGCCAATTAGATTTGTTTTTAGAGTGCTCTGTTGGTTAGATAGGATAGAGTTCATTGATGAGTTATGGGTTGATTTAGAGTTCTTGGTGGTCCGCGAACAGCCGGGTGACCGCCTTGTATCTATTAAGAGGCCATTAAGTTACCTTTTAAAAGGCAATTCCATTAATCAATTTACCAATTAATTTCCTCCCTTTACCATTACAGGGCCCATTCAGGCCATTTCTCAGTTACCAATTAAAGGGCTAGTCCTCCATTTGCCAAAGGGCAATTCCATCATTTACCTTGTAAAGGGCAATGCAATTTATTTAAAAATTAAATTCCATGCCTTCTTTACCAATGAAGGGACATTCCGCAATTTACTAAATATTAAAAGGCTCTTCCTCCATTACCAATAACTGGCCATTCCTCAATTTACCAGTTAAAGGGCCATTCCAATTAAAGGGCATTATATGATTGTTCTGAAATGGTTAAGATTATAATTGCATGAAAGAGGCATGTAATTTTCAAAAAAAATGACATGAATGTATTTTTTTGCACCATTTGAGAGAAGCACCACCGGTTCATGTTGACCTCAATACTTGTACACACACATTTTTCTATTTTGCCAAAGCATATTAATTGTTTTTATGTCCATCTTGAATCTTTGTTCAAAACTGTCTTCCCCACCAATAACTTGTCTTAGTGTCTCATACAGTCGTCTCCAAGAATCATTCCCCCCCCAGTGCCACCATACACGTGGGTCTTATGCTTCATTGATGCTCTCGTTTAATTTCTTCTTTCAGAATTTGTGCACTGTGTACAATTTCTTACCCACCACTTCGGAGGAATCTTTGAGAGCTGGCCAGGTCTGGAGACAATATGATAGTCCAAAGTAATGCCAGGATAGTTTGGTGTATGAAAGAGCAATGATGACAGCGTATACCATGCCTAATTAAAGGTCCATGGCCTGATGCTAATAGCCTCCTTCCCAGGACCTTCAATATATTGGTGTCAGAAGGCAGCTGCTATTTTTTTCTATTTACCCTACAAATCTTAGGTGGTTGGTTTGGATTTAGAGCAAAAAAGTGCCATTTTGGTCTACCGATATTAATTTTTATACAGTATTTTATGAAGCTTACAAAATCAATATTTGTGTCACCTGCCTTAGCATGAAAGACACACAGGGATCATTTTTCTTTTGTCCATTGTTGTCTGTTGAGGTGTTTGTGTTTAATAGGGTTAACATTTGGCCTGTATCCTGAGTCTTCGGTCAACACGGATCCCGCATTTGCTTATGAGATCACACGTCACATACCCCTGGTCAAAGTGTCATGTGAGGTCCAGTGTAAGATAGGCTGAAAATGGTAAATTAAATTTACCTCAATGCACGGATGTAAGTTTTCAGGCGTTATAGCCCGAATTCA
>JAMKCH010032922.1:0-17655 GCA_023653785.1 Ophioderma brevispina
ACTTGCAATATTATATTATATGCTTAATTTGTACAATATTTGAGATGAAGCGGGTCGCTACAAAAATTACATACAATACCTTGCTATTTGTTTTTTGAAGCTGAATGACTTTGACCTTCTTCCAAAAGAAGCCCCTTGGCCCCGTCAATGAGTAATGCAAACCAATATGAACTTGATCCATCACTGCACTACGACTACAGTAAGCTGAAAAAAGCCAACCAAAAGGTGCAATATAATATTGACCTTAATGACTCCTGAATGACATTTGACCTCATCTGTTACCCCACTAAGACCCCTTGTCTCATGTATAAGCAATAAATCCAAATAAACTTGATCTATCGCGGCACAAAAAGCTACAGTATGGTTGAAAAAGGTGTCAACCATATAAGGTATATAACTAGAGCAATATAATGACCTAATGACCCCTGAATGACCTTGACCTTCTCATATTGTACCCTGCTAATAACCCTTGTACAAGTATAAGCATACTAAGTATAAACTTGATCCCCCCCAAATTCCCCCCACTGCACTAAAAAGTTAGTCGTTGAAAAAAGTGTCAACCAAAGGGGGCAATATACTGCAATTGTTTGACACATACACAGAATCAGACGGACACAGAGACAGACACAAATACGAGCATCTCGCTAAGGTCTTAATAATAACCTATAATGGAATACTGCATACAAACTCACCCCTAAATCAAGGGTAAGATTCCCTTGGCGTGGGCTTGATGCAAGGTAGAAACATCTCGCATCTGAGTTTTAGAAGCTGCAGAAAATAAAAAAAAGAAATCATAGATCTTAGTAACAGGAATCAGTAGTGTAAAGAACTATGGGCATGAAGCGTATACTTCCATGTACCAGCATTGATCTACATGAAAATGTACAAATATTTGCAATTTGCAGTATTGCTCAATCATCAAGTTTATTTTCATCCTCAGCATCCAACATAAAATATACAAGAATTAATTTTTATTATTTATTTGGAAATACAATATAATCATTTAATTGGAAATAGAAGTAATGGTGATTGAGACAGGGACAAAAAACCGGAATTTTCGTAACCTGACCCATCTGACAACACTTTTTCCGACACCACTGAATTTGGAAAACCTTAAACATGTGCTTTATTCCGGAAGGTTTTCCGAATTCATGTTGTTTAGATGGGTCCCCCCAGGTTACGGAAACCCGGCCGGGACACTTCAAAGTGTGGTCTTGTAAAGACTAGCTGATGATAGTAGCTCGGTCCGTAGCGTTGCACGTCGTCCGTACCTACCCTCCACAACGCTACGCACGGGAGAGTATTGAAAAGGCCGGGTGGGGTGGCATCGGATCCGATGCCGGACATAAGCCAATTCAGAATCAGTAACCAAAACAAAACAAGCACTTATATTGAAATCTTTTTACCTTTTTAATTAGTCCTAAATTATTTTATATTATATACGTACGTTGTTTTCCTTACGATTTTCCAATTCATGGTTAAAATCTGATTCTTTGAAACGGTGGATTTCCTTAACCGTTAAAAATCATCCCATTTTAACATAGCAGTCGCCCCACTCGATCAGTGAGTCGCCCCGCATTGTTCCCTTTTTCCCGGTTTATTTTCTTTTATCATCTGCACTATCCACCGTTATTTGTCCCTCCGTTACCAATAAGTAAACGAACAATACCGGAAGTGGAGACGACTGTTTAGCTATTAATTTGTTCAAGTTTTCCGGTGTTTTTTTAGGGTCAACATTTCCATCACGGATTAATCATAGCTGTGCAAAAACCGTTTTTATTTTTTAAACGTCGAGCTATTTGGATGCAAGACAATAAAGGACTGTAAGTATCCCAAATTCTTGACTTTGTGGCACCGTGGACCCCGGTGTTTGAATGAAGTACCGCCGCGCTTAGGAGAGAAGATAGTAGGGAGCGATGTTTTAGCGGAAAAAGCCAGAGCACTCGGGCTAATAGTAGTATAGAAAAATATGGCGCAATTGACATACAACATATCCATTAATCAACAGTCAAGTTTATTCTGAAACATCATGCCTTGACCTTTCAATGCACTGTTGTCAATTTATAACCATCCTGATGAATGATGTATGAAATAAAACTTTCCCTTAGACACACTATAATTTGAGAGTTCGTTAACTGACCCATCTGACACACTTACGAAACTGACAACACTATAATCGAGGAAAACCTTACACAGAATAAACATGGCTTTATCCGTGAAGGGTTCTGTCAGATGTTCAGCGGTACGGAAACTCCCATCCTATAATTACCTAGTCCATGATTCGTCGGTTGTCTATGATGAGATAGTATTGCAATACGTACGTAGTTGGTCGTGAGTGTCTCCCGTAAGCAAGGGATGTCGGTACCTCCGCGTCACAATTAAATTTCTGCTGGAAAAACAAAGAGTTGGTGTTGTGATTACATTCTCAAAAATTTTTGATGGTAAATTTCTGAATGGTACTATGTGGATTTTAAAGGTGGATGATTTTTCTCATAAACCTATTGGTCAGGTGCGGTTTCTATTGGTCAGGTGCGGTTTCTATTGGTCAGGTGCGGTTTCTATTGGTCAGGTCCAGTTTCTATTGGTCAGGTCCGGTTTCTATTGGGTTTCTATTGGTCAGGTCCAGTTTCTATTGGTCAGGTCCAGTTTCTATTGGTCAGGTCCGGTTTCTATTGGTCAGGTCAGGTTTCTATTGGTCAGGACAGGTTTCTATTGGTCAGGTCAGGTTTTCTATTAGTCAGGTCAGGTTTCTATTGGTCAGGTCAGGTTTCTATTGGTCAGGACAGGTTTCTATTGGTCAGGTCAGGTTTCTTTTAGTCAGGTCAGGTTTCTATTGGTCAGATCAGGTTTCTTTTGAGGGCCTGCTACTGGTATCCTGCTAACCAGTACTACCTGTCCCAGGGCCAGGTTGTCGATGGCTAAACCGTCACCCCCATCAGGTTTCTAAGGAATTCCAATGAAGAGGGTAGCCAGTTACCCGGGTAGAACTAAAAAGAGAATCTACCTACAAGGGTGTCAGCTCTGGAGAGCTAATGGCAGCCATCAAGCACATTGACGTTAAGAAGGGCATCCGGTCAATTACCATTTGCTCCAATAAATCCTCACACAGCAGTATTGCTGTAAGTGTGAGGGACAAAACCAGATTTAAAACTTTGTTTTTACTACTACTGCTACTACTATTAGTTTTTAACTCTCTGTGGACAGGAGTTGAGTAAAATCAACAAAATCCATTTTTTTAAATTGCCAAAATATTTTAAATTACTAAATTTTATGACCATATTTGAAATAAGTTTGAAAATGCTTCAAACAAATCTAAATATGGCTAGTCTTGGTTCTGTCGTTCTTGAGATATTCTCCAAATTTTTCGACACACATAAAATAAATTGTTGTTAACGTGCACTAAGTCCTGCTTGCCATGGGAAAAGCATTAAAGGCACACTTTGTAATCCTAGCACCTCCACAGCCTAAAGAAAAGGTTAACGCCAAAAATTCAGTTGGTTCTGATAGTATATTTCTGATCGTCTTATTTTCCCAGTGCCCCATAGGCCACTGTGCTGTAATTTCTAACCGCAATACAAAATTACACATTTCTTCCAGAGCAGATCAAATCTAGATTGAAAGATAAGCCATACATAGTATATACTTAGCCCAATGGTTCAGATGATATAAAAAATCTCAACTTTTTTTAGTTAAGCCTGGAAATGAGGCTGTGGATCACGAAATGCCCCTTTTTTGTGTTGGGCATAATCTCTGTTACATGTTGCCAAATATGCTCGCATGCCCGCCAAAACGGCGCACCATCTGAATGCATGAAGGCACAGAGAGAGACGCATGCGTATGCCATGTAACAGCAATTAAGGCCGAGAGTATAAGTGGTTGCAACTAAGGTGTACCTTTGATTGCCTAGTTTTACAAAATGGTATAATTACATTGTACCCTTTGCATTTTCTCTGTATAATGTGCTTTATTACATTAACAGAATAAAGCACACGATAAGGTATAGGTGCAAAGGGTATAATGCAGGGGTTCTCAATTATATTGCCTGAAGGGCCAGAGAATGCCGAACATGTTTGAAAGTTCCCTACTTGAGGGCCAAATACACCTGAAATTCTTAAGTTTCCCTTTATATTTCAGAGCAAGTTGAGGGTCAAAATCAATGGTTGGCAGGCCCGATTTGGCCAGCGGACCGCCTATTGAGAACCCCTGGTATAATGTAATTATACCAAGAAACTAAAAACACATTCCAACACGAAGCAAAATTTCAATGCTCCTAAAGTGCAGAATTCTGAGCTTTCCATAAAAGTCTGCTAAATTCATCAGGGTCACTAGTTACCTCTTCATGAAAGCATTGGTTTGAAGAGTATGGCCATTTAGTAACCCTGATGAGTTCAGCAGACTTATACCGTGTGTCCCAAAAAAAACGCAACACTTGGTGGCAGGCGTCATAAGTTTTGAACAAAAGCACGTGACTACTTATTCTTTGTTGTAAGGTAAGATGGGACTGTTAGCTAATGTCCCTGAAAATTTCATAAAGGTAGAATCAATATTTTTTTAAGATATGACCCCAGAAACCAAGTAACCTGCAGGACCCCATTTAACCAAATTGAGGCGCTATTAACTACAAATACGGCACTGTACGTTTTGCGCCCAGAACCACCAATATGAATCTCTAAGACCAACCACCATTTTCCCTTTTTTAAAAGATAGGTGCTGCAACAAATATCAACATATGAATGTTTCCATTGGTAATAACAGCTAAAAACATGCATTTTAACATTCTTAAATGATAGAATTAGGAATGTATGATCAACAAACTCTTCAACTCTTACTCTTCGTATTGTCCAAATAAGACTGCATTGGATTAGAGCTAATCATTCATCATCATGTTGTTACGGCACACAAAGAGTTATCTTAACCCAAAATTTAATGACAGAATGAATATACTGATATTGTTATTGAGTTTTCTGTTGAAGACATAGGTTTTACTTTCATAAAGTTGATAATGTAACATTATTTTTAGTAATAAGCACGTTGCAGCCCAACGCATTTATCATTTTATGTAATGTGGAGTTTGTCTATGACTTAGTCATAGTTTTATATCTTTTTGAAACATATTTTATCACCAATAAATTAATGTTTTAATTAATGTTTTATTATTATCAGTTAAATAATAATTCTGTAATGTAGTCATTTGACCCAGTAGAAGTTGCAAGTGCAAGAAATTTGGGCAAGTAAATGTTGATTGCAATCAATATTGTATTTGCCATTCTTTTCTTCATTGCCAGTCTTGTGGATAACCAGCTCCTCATTTTTGTAAAATGGGTTCTGCAGGTTACTTGATTGTTGGGGTCATATCTTAAAAACTACTGACTCTACCTTTATGAACTTTTCAGGAATATTAGCTAACAGTCCCATCTTACCTTACAACAAAGAATAAGTAGTCACGTGCTTTTGTTCAAAACTTATGGCGCCCGCCACCAAGTGTTGCGTTTTTTTTGGGACACACGGTACAGAATAAAGTGCAGAATTCTGAGCTTTATTCCATAAAAGTCTGCTGAATTCACCAGGGTCACTAGTGACCCAGGTCACTAAACAGCCATATCCAATTTTTAAAGGCTTTTTTTTATAAAGTTGGATGTTTTGGAAATTAATTTCTTTTGAGAATTAGAAAAAAAAATATATCTTTATTACGCTTACCTCACACACTTCCCTTACTGCATCTGTTCACTAATTAACTATCAAGTCATGCTTTAGGAAGAGATATTCAGGTATGGTCAATTTAAAAACCATTCATTTTTCCTCCCTGAAAAAAATACAAACATTGAGAGCATCAATCAACTAGTACAACTGGTAAGATTGTAAGATTACATGGAAAGGGAAGATTTTTTGCGAGAATTTTATATCTGCGCTTTTTGGCGGGTAACTTCACAACGGTTTAACCGCACAGAAAATTATGTTTACCCCATAGGATTAATGTGAGTTAATTTGAAACTGCACTAATCACGGCAAAAACTGTTAAAAAAATAAAATCGTAAAAGATTTTTAAATCGTATTGCAATTGTGGAATGAATTTACACAAGTTCAAGGATACCTTAACTCTAAATTTTAAATTAAGTTCATATAGCTGGTGTCATTTCCAAAATAGAAACAAGTGTTGGCTTTAACAAATCAGTTAATTATAGGATTGATTAGTCAGGGATTTCCTCCTCTTCAAAAAGAATCTGGATTTACGTAAAAATCTTGTAAACTTACATCCTTGATTAGCAAGAGCACTCATGGAGGCATCCATAATAAGCCCAGCTGAATTCATTCATTATGACTATAATTATGATGCGGTTCTCAGCTTTCGTACTCGCTATGGTCAAAGAATTATATTAGCTGTGGGCCTTGCCCAGCTAATCTTACAACTTGACTTGTTACATGACCTTTGACCTCACACCAAATGAGGATCCCATGTTGCACCTAACTCAAGTTAGAACTGTCAACTTTTGCAATGGAGAAATTTTTACATTTTAGCCTATTTTTAACTTGACCTCACATGACCTTTTGACCTTGGACATACTTTGACCTATCAACATATGAGGAATCCTGTGGTGCACCTATGACCCAAGATTGGTTCCAGTTGAACGTCACTTTTCAATTGAGGTAAATTTTTTTAAAAACTTAAAAACATTTTAGTGACACATACCTACACACTACATCCACACATGTACATATCCACACATACCGTATTGGTTCCTAATAAACGCCCCGGGAACGGTTGCATTTTTTTAAAAGGAGGGCTTTTTACTGTCAAAAAGGAAAGTCAAATCCTGCAAAAATCATCACCTTCAACAAACACTCTCATTTTCGCTGATTACCATATACAAACGAACGAGGAGGGGGATGCTGTTTTCGCACCCCCAGAGGTCGTTCCAACTAATAAACTATTACATCTGTGCACAACAGCGATTTATGATACGGAATGATACGGATTACGACCGTCCCGGCCATTAAAATCATGTGATTTATAGCTTAACTCATTTTCTTGATTGTTTTTTCCAAAATCATAGGGGCGTTTATTAGAGCAGGGGCGTTTAAATTAGAACAACACGTGACAAACACACACAACAACACAAAACGAAATTGGCTAGTGGTCTGCCAGCTATGCTGGCCACCCACAATAAAAAATTCACCCATTCAAATCTAATAGTCTTAACTGGGGGTTGCTGTGGAATGGCCAATGAATAGACCAGATACCAATGACCTAGCTGGGTTGCACAAAATGCAGAGCAGGGGCACTGCTCCTGGGAAATAATGAATAGAATTAGGGTAATACTTAACAGAAATTGGGGAAATAATGTCACGTGGATAAAGAAAAACTAGTGAGGTAAACAAATGGAACACCATAACAAACCAAAATGACATCTAACACCAGAATATGTCATGAAGCAGTGCATGAAACGTATCTGAGGTTCATCACTCTGACAATGTGTTACGAGGAGCTCTGGGGAGACTTTCCTGGCAAAGAGTGACACTTTGTTACTCAACATCTAGTGAAAGCTCACAGGGTATCTCAGGCAGTGGCTTCCTGCAAAATATTCCATGATGCTTTAAATGCGTCACACCAGGAAATGTCAGAGCAAATTCCATATGTAAATTTATTGCTAAGGTACACCTAAACATAGTTAACATATCGTAATCTGATTTTGACTAAACCTGTCAATGAAAGTGTAGGTGGGGAAATGTGGAGTTCAAAACCTTACTCTTGGGCTGGTATTCTCAAAGAATGTCTTAACTTTAGACCCAGGTTTAAACCAGGGTTAGTCCTACCTGAGTGGACCTTTTTTCCTTTCAACAGGTTCACTCATGTAGGACTAACCCTGGTTTAAACCGGGGTCTAAAGGTTTTGAGCTCAACATTTCCCCATCTACAGGTCTAAATTTAGACTCCCTTTCAGAAAACCAGCCTTGAAGAAGAAAATAACTTTGTGCAGCCCTGGACCAGAGACCAGAATAGACAGCAAAATAATTCAGTTCTTATTTTTAATGTTATTTGTGTTTAATTTGACTAATAATGGGTCAGAGGATCTCTCCAAAATAATCATAATTACATCAGTGGAAGAAATATTATCCTTTTCTTCTTCTTCTTAAGGGGGGAATCTAGTTCAAAATGAGGTGTCTATTAACAATATGCTCTAACAAATTGTAGTTATGATTAATATGGAAAGTTATATATGAAAAGGATTCAGGAAAATAAGTAAGCCTGTCAAATATGAATCAATTTAGCAGAGTTCAAGTGCATTTAAATTGCCGGTAAACTAGGGCAAAGGTCAACAAACTTTAATTGGGCTTCAGTGACACTACAAAGTTGATCCTCATTTTTCACAACTTGCAACTCGGGTAAAAAGATTAAAGCAATATGCACAATTTTTTGAAGAGCGCCCAATTTTTAAAATTTGATATTTTTGCACAGTACGTTGGGAATTGTCTAGGAAACTATACCGCGAACGAGAATGCCAAAAATGCGTGTTTGTCACAAAATAAGCGATTTTGCTAAGTAGGAATTGGGATCCCAGATTGGACCTAACGGCAGAGATGGAAATATCTAACTTTTAGGCCGTTCATGATGGAATAGTGCCAACTCGAGAAAATACCTCTAAATTGACTTGCCCGAAATATTAAAAAACAACTAGTGGACGAGCGGTAGACACGTCCTGCGCATTTCGGGCTATTACAGTGGAGGCCGTTTCCAGCAGCCGTTGAATTATTAGCGGGATCCCCGATTAAGAATTATCTAGTACAAAATTCTTAGTTTGTGACCAACATAGGACATTTCAAGCTTAACCATTCACAGGTATAGTTTACTAGCAGTTACCAATGAACCGTGTAAAAAAGCTCACAAATTTTTGACAATGGGGGGCCCTGCAAAAAATGTGCTTAATAGTGCTTTAAAACACTTGTTGTAGGTCAAGTAGGAGCAACCTAATGAAGAGATTTTTTGTAATTTGATTTTCGGGTTGCCATAGCAACCGGATCCATGATTTTTTTTAATTTTCATTGCTGGTGAGACCTTTGACCCCCCATAAAATAAAAACTAAAGAGACACTATGAGTTACAATATGCTCATCTACCAAGGACACAGTTCAGTGGGTTGTACTTACACATGTATTGACATGAACTGACCTTGTGTGATCTGGGTATCATGTATCATACTCAAAAACCAAGGGGTGTATTTTCTAAATACATTGCTGAATTAAAGCTACTGAACTGTGCCAAGGGAATTGAAAAAAAAAAAAAAAAAAAAAGGAATACCTGAGGTGGTATAGCATTGTTAATGCTATTCCAGTGCAATGGCGTCATCAGATTAAACATGAAGGTATATTACAAGAGGTTGATAGTGATCTTGGTATTGGTTGTTATATAAATGATTTTTTTATACCTTTGGACCGTATTAAATCTAAGGATATGTATCATTATCTTGTGAGTGTTATAACTTTAAGGGGAGAATCTAGTTCAAAATGAGGTGTCTATTAACAATATGCTCTAGCACATGTAGTTCATGATTAATATAGGAAAGTCATATATCAAAATATTCAGAAATAAGTAAGCCTGTCAAAAATGAATCAATTTACAGAGTTCAAGTTCATTAAATTGCCGTTAAACAAGGTCAAAGGTCAACAAACTTTAATTTGGGCTTCAGTGAAATACAAAAGTTGCTCCTCATTTTTCACTAACTTGCAATACTCGGGTAATAATAAGACTTAAAACATGTGTTAGTAGGTCAAGTAGGAACAACCTAATGAAGAGATTTTTTGTAGTTTGATTTTCGGGTTGCCATAGCAACCGGATCCATGATTTTTTTTAATTTTCATTGCTGGTGAGACCTTTGACCCCCCATAAAATAAAAACTAAAGAGACACTATGAGTTACAATATGCTCATCTACCAAGGACACAGTTCAGTGGGTTGTACTTACACATGTATTGACATGAACTGACCTTGTGTGATCTGGGTATCATGTATCATACTCAAAAACCAAGGGGTGTATTTTCTAAATACATTGCTGAATTAAAGCTACTGAACTGTGCCAAGGGAATTGAAAAAAAAAAAAAAAAAAAAAGGAATACCTGAGGTGGTATAGCATTGTTAATGCTATTCCAGTGCAATGGCGTCATCAGATTAAACATGAAGGTATATTACAAGAGGTTGATAGTGATCTTGGTATTGGTTGTTATATAAATGATTTTTTTATACCTTTGGACCGTATTAAATCTAAGGATATGTATCATTATCTTGTGAGTGTTATAACTTTAAGGGGAGAATCTAGTTCAAAATGAGGTGTCTATTAACAATATGCTCTAGCACATGTAGTTCATGATTAATATAGGAAAGTCATATATCAAAATATTCAGAAATAAGTAAGCCTGTCAAAAATGAATCAATTTACAGAGTTCAAGTTCATTAAATTGCCGTTAAACAAGGTCAAAGGTCAACAAACTTTAATTTGGGCTTCAGTGAAATACAAAAGTTGCTCCTCATTTTTCACTAACTTGCAATACTCGGGTAATAATAAGACTTAAAACATGTGTTAGTAGGTCAAGTAGGAACAACCTAATGAAGAGATTTTTTGTAGTTTGATTTTCGGGTTGCCATAGCAACCGGATCCATGATTTTTTAATTTTCATTGCTGGTGAGACCTTTGACCCCCCATAAAATAAAAACTAAAGAGAAATTCCACAAAATGGCCCATTAGGTTGTAATACGTATCATGAATTACTATTGGTCCAAATTTGAAGTCAAAAGCTCTACTAGAACCTGATTTATTTCCCGGAGCAACTTTTTTACAGGCGAAAAAAGTTATGGCCCGTAATGATCTAGAAACACTTAATTAATTTTATTTATGCTAATTAGTAACATTTTTGTTCTATAAACTTCAAATTTAATAATTGCATGAATTATAGTAAATTATGAATACAAAATTTCTATAAATAATCACTGTTGTAGGCTTGAAATTAATTTATTTTGTCATTGTCTTAAATATTGCAGGGTGAAAAACAATAAAATACATAATAAAAATAGCTGCTTGAAAAACAATAAAAAACATAAGAAATTATGTTTGTTTGCGAGACGCAATTGACTTTCATTGATCATAAAATGGGAACGGAATGTCCGATTTTCACCAAATAAAAAGGGAAATAAGCTAAAAATTGTAGCAATGTAACAAAATTAAGACCACTGCAAATCTTACATCACAAGACTTTGAACTAGGATTCTCCCCTTAACAGTAACTCCCTACTTACCTGATGTCTTTAATAGTAGCCCTCCTGAGTGGGTCAACCTGAAGCATGTAGACTATCAGACTCTTGACCGGTGACCGTGCTATGTGGTCAGGAATTGGAAACACACCACTACAGAGAGAAGGGCATCTTCAATTAAGAGATACACACACAACAATTTTTGTCTTTAAAGGATGACAATTATTTGCATCAAATTGACAAAAGAAATTTTTTCCAAACTAACCGTGGAGTATTTACCATTGAAAAGTGTACCAAGCCTTTTTTGTAAAAAGGGTAAACAAGGGAAGGGGTGGTTACCACCCCCTCGGTATAGCTTTATAAGCCACGCATTGCTTTGATTTTGATACCAGTCAATAACTATGGTCCTCCTCTTTCCAATGAGACCACAGAGGCCGTAGTATTAGATAGTATAGCCAAATAGGTGGACATTTTGGTAACAAGCTGATTTTTTTCAGTATAGGTGCTGGAACATATGTACTATCAGTGACAAAAAGTCCCCGTAAATCCTGGTGGCATTTTCCGAAATCCAAGATGGCGTTCAAAATGGCCGTTAAAAATTTTTAGATATTTTGGAACTATAAATGATACAAAACAAAACAAACATATCCAAAACATAGGTTTTTGAGTATGGGGAATCGATTTAAAACATAACCAAGGAGTTTCAATGCCTGACAAGTTTCACAATTCAAATGGCCCCCAAATGGCTGCCATTTTTATATTTTTGCAGAAATGTTGAACCCGCAAATGTTCAGAAAAAATGTCTTAAGAGACTAATATACAGGGTGAGTCAAAAAAATTCCTTAATTGGTCCGCCATTTTGAATTTATAAGTGACAAATATCCAACATATGTGGTATCATCTGAAAGCTTGTTCATATCTTTAATTTGCTGCAAAACCATTAAATCGTTAAATAGAGACGCAAGCCTCAGTCCGTTTGAATTAAGTTGTCCGTTTTTTGGGGCTCTGTCCACGGATTCACATTCAACTGACGGTGTCCAGAAGAAAGTCGCTAATTTTTGAATGCAGAAAAGCTGACTACTATTTATCAAATGACTAGCTCGGCCTTACTTAACCGCTTAGAATATCTTGCAGAAATTAAAGTAATGAACTAAGCTTTCCAGATTATACCACTTTTCACAGCAACATTAAGGGACTTATACCGCAATCAAAATAGCAAACTATCATATGGGGTCAACAAAGAATAAAAATTTTAAACCAAATTTAAAATGGCTCTGTACTGACATATGGTGTGTTTTCAATCCGATAGACCAGGTGTAGAAGTATTATAATTATTACTTCACATTCGAACAAATGTGGTAAAAAAAAAAAAAAAAAGAAATTGGCTCTCTCAAATGATAAAGGAATATTCCAAGTTTGGCCGCCGTCAACCATGGCAACGGTAACGCGGCGTCCTAAACAATGCTTTTGTTTTCAAATTTTAAGGGCGATTATTAGCTGATGTTCTTTTCCCTAGCATAGAAAACCGGTCGATCACGCTCCCACTGCCATGCTTGGGATATGCCACTGCATACGGTTTCAACAATCACATTGCACATAGTTACCACCTCGAGACCGCCTTCCACAAGAAGACGGGTTTGAGCATCTTCATAGAAAGGAGAGGCCCGTACGAAACAGCCCGTTCGTAGAATCAACTGCTGCGTATGATAAGTGGGTCGAGGTCTCTGTCTCGGGCAGCTCAGGGTCTTCCCTGAGGTCGGGCTTGTCGGGTTCGTAATGCTGCTCAAGCCGGGACGAATCTTGTCTTTCGTCCTGGAGACATTGGGTGGGCAGGCAGTGGAGGGCGCCGGCTCCGGCTTCGGGCGGTGTCCCTCATGGTTCTGTCCTGGCGCCAGTTTTTTCAACATTTGCGTCTCAGATGTCCAAAGGGAGCTTGTTGCGCAGTGCCCTCTCTACGTTGACGATACGACATTGGAATGCTGCTGGTTCCACAATATAGAAAGGATATCCCCGTCCTGCCTAGACCGGCTGTCAAAAAAATCTTTCAACAACCAACAATACGCGCATTGGGGGTATTCCGTAGTTTTACCGAGAACATGCTAATGACCGAAGCAGTCCTGTGCGTAATTACCGTGAAGCATCTTAGCTACCGCAACCGCAAGTGATTGCGTAAGATTTTGCATGGCACAAAGACGAAAGGTTCTCGTGGTGTTTAAAATTACGCCTTTCCGATCACAGTTACAAGTAATGGTTAGAGTGGACGTGTTGTGGGCCTAAATAATTTCCCTATGTAATTGTTAATCTTTTTATATTGTTGTGTATGATGGTGTCATTAAAAAAACAATTATGATGAAAAAAAGGTTTCTTCCTCACATGTCACCCAAAACGTATGATTACAATGTGGGTATAAATTGGATGATTGAGCCATATTATTGGTTGTGTAATGAGTTGCAAATATGGGTGAGACGTAGTCGAGCCCAATATTTAAAAATCAAAACGAGACCATGATTATTATGCATCTGTGGTGCAATCCACAGTCGCGATTAGCGCTACAGCCCAACAGTGCACAATCCGACAAAAATATGGGATTTCGGCATGCAACTGTCAAGCAAATACTCTGTTTTTGTAGTTTTGAGCCCAATTTTAAAACTATGTTTTGTCAAGTCGCTTCTTCTTGAAATAATATTGGATGGCTTTTTCGGCTGATAACAGAAAATATCGCCTCGCCAAGAAAATACCAGGCTCGTATTCGACTCGGCCGATATTTGATCTAGGCCAGGGCGATATTTCTGTTATCATCCTCAGACATACCAATATTAATAAATATTGGCCGGAAATCATCCGATTTTGGTTTGAATAGTAGGTAGCAAAAATGTGCATTAAATGCCAAGTGCGTGTTTTTAATGTGGTCGAAAACATTTGAGACTTTTTGTTCACGTTCAAAAGGAAACATTTCCAAGCCTTAAATCATTGGGATCACGAGAGAAATTGAAATTCTGCTGTCTAACAAAATCTCAATTTATAGATAAGTGTGTGTGTGAGGGGGGGGGGCGATGGTGTCGATCGGGTCCCCCACCTTTAATAATGAAACATGATAATTCTAAAAGTTAAATGGTATATATTATATAGCCCACTTTGCCCAGAGCTTTTGGAGGATTTAAAACTGTCGCTCTATTCATTAATAAGTCAATATCAACATATACCATTGTGAATTGCTAATACAGAGTGCAGTAAAAAATGTAAATATCACGGTATATACGGTCATCCATCTGTCAACCAAAATACGGGGTAATGGCAAATTTTACAGGTTTTGCCGGTTTTGATTGTAGATTTTGACAACACTGTAAATTTTACGGGGACACAATGTAAAAAAGTTCTTACCATTACTAGGGGGCGTACAGTTTTTGTTTTAATCTTAGACGTTCTCAACAACTCTGTAATAACTCTCAATCAGAAAACACTAAAATGTATTGTTAATTCTTTTTTACAATATGCTGATGTTTTACCGTATTTTGTGGCAGAAATGGACGTCCTAATACTGTAAAATTTTTCCCTTTTTTCAAAGTGCATTTCGCTAAATCCGGTCCCTTTTTATGCCTACTTGAGGACTCAACTTGCCGAGTGTTTTGCTTTACAACTTTATAGGGGATTGGGAAATAACTGCTTTTTGTACTTTTTTCTTCATATCCCTTCCCTACCAAACGTAAATTAGCTCTGCCCCGACTTATAGACAAGAAAAGACCGTGTCTGTAAAAAGCATGTTGACGACCCAGATGAAGCGGGTCGGGCCTTGACACAATCCCCCCCCCCAGCGTCTCTACAGGTGAAGTCTATTCATTTGAGATATAATCTATAACAGTTAAAACTAAACTACAATCACGACAGCGCGTTTTTTTTCGACATGCAAATACAAAGGCGCCAGCATCATGAAACGGAGAAAAATAATGTACCGAATGTATGCGGTTGCGTACCACAGACACGCAATTTGCAAGTGTAACGCTGAAGACGCTGCCAACGCATACCTTTTAAAACGAAAGATTCCGAGACGCTTAAAATGCATTTTTGCGAACATTTACGAATACCCCCAATGCCGTCCGGCCGGACAAACATGGCGGCCAGACGCCACCTGGAATCTCCTTTTCTATATCTTGTGCTGGGTTCCATTTGGGGTCGCAGGGTGCCTTGCCGTCATGATGGACCGCATCCATGCTTTCAATCAACACAAGACGCGACTGGTGTCCGGTCTCTTCAGGGGGTTCGTGGGGGCTGGGTGGGGTTTGTCTTTCAGCGCTTTGTCAATACCGGCTGTTGCTTTGGAATGCTCAGCTGCTGAGTGCGCTGCATCTGTGTGGAGTCAGGGTGTGCACTCGCACGGGATTGACGTCGTTCTGAATGAATGTGAT
This sequence comes from Ophioderma brevispina, assembly GCA_023653785.1. NCBI lineage: Eukaryota > Metazoa > Echinodermata > Ophiuroidea > Amphilepidida > Ophiodermatidae > Ophioderma > Ophioderma brevispina. The sequence continues at coordinate 15,639 of JAMKCH010032922.1, forward strand.
TGAGACTCGTTATGGGTGGTTGCCTTTTGGAGAGATGCCTATAGAATACCTCCCTGTTTCTGTCTGGGCATAGCTTCTGCAAACCTAAGGAGGAACTTTCAGATGATAAGCAAGGGGTGTGATGAACCTTGTGGCCTAGTCCCACCACCCCACCACTTCGGGGATCAGAGAGTTCCACGTAATTGCTTCGCTGCCCATCATCGATCATCCGGGATCGATGGTAATATGATGCTCATCGGTGGTCGTCCTCTGCCTTGAACCTAAAGCAGTTGTGGACACCCATCTTGTAAGCTGTGACTTGGTGGGAAGCATGGGTCGATCTCGGCAGACTCAGCCTGGCATTGGCCCTACAAAGCGCTTCCTTCGCCATGATCGGTGTGGGGCTTTCATTGGGTGCGCTTTTTGGAGAGCCATGGGTCGCTGGTTACATCATAGATGACGTGAGTCCATAGTCCGCAGGGAGGAGTCACTAGGCCTGGTCAACCTGGACGGTGAGGCGGATCTTCTGCCGTGGATTTTGTCCTTTCCACGAACGAACGAGCAAACTGCGCCTCTCATTGGCCCATAATTTATCTATATTAGTCCACGCCAGGATTCCTACTATATTGTAATGATCTGTGGTACTATTTACAACTCGCACTTTTAAAAATGGCCAATTGTTGGACCTTCTATCGTTTCGAAATAGTAGTAATTAATTATTAGGTGGGTGTTTTAACTTCGCCCATCTTATTAATTATAGGGACCATTTTATTTTAGGCACAACACACTGCCCAATTGTATTTCCTCATCTCATTATCTCTTTCAAGTTGCGCTATTTAAATCGCACATGATTACTATACATATGAATAAAACAACTTATTTTCTACTTATTCCTTTTTACTTTTGAGCGTTTCCCTGCATGTCTCTTTTCACAATTGAAATCTTACACTAGTGCTACTTAATCTTGCACTTGAATCTTTTTTCACATATTTTTTCAGACATAAGTGGAAATCTACGTACATCTCTCGGTAAGTGTTGAACAACTTCACATCCGTTATTGAGCCAGATGATGAACTTTAGAATCAATCGTATATTATGTTATATTGCATAACTGGAGTAATTTGTTAACAAAACAACTTGCCCCCTTTTTTAGCTAGTTTAGTTAGTCTGGGTAGTTAGAATTAACCAACCAAATCTATGATTCATGTGGCCTAATTTATTTCTAAAATGTGACCATTTTCATATTCATCCACATACAGATTTGAAAGTGCAGCAAATTTGTGGCGCCATTTTTGTATTTTTGGATACTTGCAAAGGTAAATCATCTTTATAGTGTTTTATACGTAATCCATGATACCTCAAAACATTTGTTTTGGATACCTTACTTTTGTTTCTAGCTGGTATAGTTTGGGAAATTATGACCAAAATACAAATGGCGGCCATTTTGGACACCATCTTGGATTTTTGTAAAGAATGCCACCCGGGGATTTTCGGGGTACCTTTTATTCAGTGATTCTACACATATTCCTGGACCTATCCTGAAAAAATCACTTGTTACCAAAAATGTCCTAGGTTAAAACAAACTATTGGCCTACAATAAGTACCAACATTTCCTAGTGGCAAATGACATACTATGCAGAATATTCAAATGGTAACCAGTTAATTATTCTGGTGTCAATCACCCCCATCCAATGGGCCAATGTGGTAAACATATTATTTGATTCTACTACCAAATGGCTGGAACATAGTTTAAAGGGGCATTTCATGATCCCACTCCATCCCCCCAACTTCCCTCAAAAAATGTTGAGATTTGTATATGCATCTGAACTATTGACCTTTAAAAGACGCATATGTGCCTAATCTTAAATGCAAGTTCAATCGTTCTGTAAGAACGTGCATTTTTTTAAATTTTCTGTCCCTAACAGACAGAATTTACTCACCAAGTTGTGAGAATTGTTTCTATTTTATACATTTATACTACGAAGGATTCCCAACTAGTGCATTTTTTGTGCTCAAAAAAGCCATCGACACCCCTTAT
>JAMKCH010032923.1:0-16805 GCA_023653785.1 Ophioderma brevispina
TGGACATGATTTATGTCAAACTCACCATATAGAGAGCAAAACTCGATGTATAGAGGGCAAACTGGACATATAGCGCTGCAAACTCGACATATAACGCTGCACACTCGACATAATGGCGAGGAAAATTCGATACACAGCGCGTGAAACTCGACATGCGCGGGAAAACTCGCCATGATTTGATACGTGGAGCGTAAACTGGACATGATTTATGTCAAACTCGCCATAGAGAGCACAACTCGATGTATAGAGGGCAAACTGGACAGATAGCGCTGTAAACTCGACATATAACGCTGCACACTCGACATATGGCGAGGAAAACTCGATACACAGCGCGTGAAACTCGACATGCGCGGGAAAACTCGCCATGATTTGATACGTGGAGCGTGCCATAGTGTACACACCATGTACGCGTTGCAGATCTGGATCAAGTTTGGCCGTTGCCCGTGTAGACGCAAACTGGTCTACGAGGAAACGGATTGATCTGGATCCGATCTGGATCTACGCTACCGTGTAGATTGCCCCAATACCTCGGTTGATCCAGTAAACGAGACGATATCAACATCCATATGATTGCTGATTGCAGCTCCTGCCGTAGGACCATAGCCAGGTACAACATTCACAACACCCGGGGGAAACCCAGCCTGGAACAAAGTATATAATGTATTGAATCAATTGTAAAATTACCAGTGGTAGTTTGATTTGTATAATGCCGTTATATTTTACTGTAGTTTAATTTGTCATAGAGAAACAGACGTTAAATAGCTCTATTTCACGACTGCCTTCCTTCGTAGTATCTGCTTCGTTTTATGATTTTGAATAAACTGTTCTCCTCACCACTCGAATATTTTCCTTCATGTACGAAAGAAATTACTAAAAATTACAGATAGAAATACAACCAGACAACGTGTCATTACTAACCTCTTTAACAAGTGATGCTATGTAAAGAGCTGTCAACGGCGTCTGCTCAGCAGGTTTGATGACGATGGTATTGCCACACGTGAGGGCGTAGCATAACTTTCTTACCATGATGGGACAGGGGAAATTCCACGGTAGGATGGCTCCAACCACTCCAATAGGTTCGTATCTTGTATAACAGAAGTAGTCGCCATCTACAAGTGAACCAGTGGAGACAAATACCTGCTTAACCAAGTTCTAGACTACCTTAAATCTATGATTCAGTAATTTTTTGCTACTATGCAGCGAATTTCTGAAAATACACCTTCTGATAGGCGGCGGCGATGGCCAAGAAATCGCAATTTTAGACGACGAAAAATGCTGATTTTTTGGATATGCTATAAGAAAATGTTTTAGTTCAGCTCCAATTTAGAATCTACCTCTAAGGGTATTTCTGACTTTTTTATGTATGGATAACGGAAATCTTGCCATGTAGGCTTAACAAGATCACGATTTGAATGTTATAGCGCCCTCTATATGACCATTCTCCATAAAGATCTGTGTAAATCTCACGCTATGTCGCCTGCGACATGGAATTATAAAATCGTTCTGGTCACCCATAAGCGCGCTGATTTGGGCTTAATAATTTCAAGTGAGGGCTAATAAAAATTTTACATCACGCAAAAATATCAATTTTGAAAAATCTAGAGGGCGAACTATTTTTGTGCCAGCGTCTCTTCATCCCCAGAGAGAGAGGCTCCCTTCGATATTAAACTTTACACTTGATTAAATGCATGGAAACATAAATTGTATTTTGATAATGCTTACCGATGGGAATGGTTTTGCCGTGTATCTTGTCTGCCCAGCCTGCCAAAGAACGCGCATGGTTACCGACTCCTGACATTAGCATTGTCGTAAGGTTGATGACCATTCCGTTATCTAGAGTTTCAAGTTCCTGCAAAGATATTTACACAAAGCATGTTTTGACATTTCAAAACGAGACCATCTTAAAATAAACAATTTGCTTTAGTTTAAAATATAAAAGAAACTAGCATTTACATTGAATTTCTTTTTGTTTCTTGCTTTTTATTTCCCGCTTTGTTTTTACGTGTTAAATCACGACAAGGTTTTTTGCGATTTCTTGGCTGTCCCTATCTGTGTTAAACTCGCGCAACAAAAGTTGTTCATACTAAAATTGACTTTCTTTTAAGAGCAGGGGCCAAATATCATAGGGGCCTTATTTAACACTTAAGTGACCAGGGGGGGGGGGGTTCCTAGGGACCCTCCAAATTTGTTTTCGCGCTGGCCGCTTTACGCGTGGGTTTTTCGCGCCGAAATATTTTGTAATTGTCAGACTTTTAAATGCGCTTCTTTTGATACCAAAAAAATTAAAATCGGCCAAGCCGTTAATGAGTTAATTAGTGAGGGTCCCATGGACCCCCCCCTTGGGCACTCACGGAAGTCAACTGAAAATATTTAAAAAAATCATAGAAGCCAAAGCAAATTTTTTTGCTGATATATGTTCACACATACATATAAGTAAACAAATAATAGTAACATTAAAAATAATTAACCCTTTATGTGCTGAAAACACATTGCTAAACCGTTACTGTACAAAGTCTATGGGAAAATGATGTGTATTTTGCAACACCCGTAAAAAATACAGGATTCCTAAAACTTCAAGTTTTTTGTTAAATATATGTAATTTGGGTTTTCTAGAGTAGATATCAACATAAAATAAGTTTTCAAAAAGTTTGATGTAAGCGCAAGGCTCATTTGAATTTTCCGTCTTTTTGCCCATTTTTTGGGTGTTTTGAAAACAATGTTTTGCCCCTAATTTGCAGCCCAAATAACAAATTTCATTTTTATTGCTGATTTGGGGTTTTCATATGAGACCCTGTCCTCCCTGTGGTCAGTAATAGTTAGTCGTACAAAAAATTCCCCTCGGGAACGTGGTTTCCGTAGGTGTGGGTCGCCATGAGAAACCCCCACTTGGGCACCACGGGGAGAGTGAAAACCCCATTGTCACTTAAGTGTTAAGGAGTTTTCGTTTACCCCTCACTACAAAAAGGTTTAACACCTTTGGTAGTTAAGTTATGGACCCTCTACATCAATGCTAGGTAGGTTATACTCTCATTGGTGGTATCCTTTTTCAATAGAGGCCCAATTTAAGTTTACACAACAGGGTCCCAAATTTTTAAATGCCCAATCATGTTGAAATCTATGCCACATTGTACATCTACATCAACAGGATTCCAAAATGGTATATAGTGTGTACCACCTACACCATTGGTTTGGAGTTATAGGGTACAAATGACAAAAATGGTAACAAGGTCAATCTCAATTTGTACATGGGTACATTACAAGTTAATCTGATTATATTTTAAATACTTTGCAAATTATTGCCTGAGGTAAGAGGACTCCCTAAAAAGTATAGTGTTTGATTAGTTAAATTCTTACTTACGGAGGATAAGGGTCAAAGAAGGGCAACGCCAATTGAATTATTTTGCCCGCCTTGACCTATTTTGTCGCATAACATGGTAACATGCATTGCAGAATTCTACAAACAACTTCTGTTCATTTTTAACCAAATTTTGAATATTTTCAGAAATGTTGTGTTGAAATGGTTTTAAGGAATTTGTTTACTTCTCACTACAGCAAAGGTTTGACACCTTTGTATTATTAATGTTGGCGCTTTACGTTATTTGTTTCCAGAATGGGAGTTAAAACTTACTCTGAGTTATTCGACGTCCCTGTCGATAAGATCGGCCAATTTGCAAAGCAAACGCCCTCGTGCGGAAGCATCCATCAGTCGCCATGGTGATCTAGTTTTAAAAGCTTCACCGTGCTGCTTTGACAGCTAAATCGATATCAGCCTGAATGTATTCAACATAGTCGTGTTATCTGTTATAGTCTAAGTATCTATGATATTTTTAATTTTAACACTATGGTGTCTGTCCTGTCCAGACAGATTGACGGGCATCAGTTGTTAGCTAGGGTACTTGTCTTTTCTTTTGCTAGAATTAGACACAACAAAAAAAATTAGACACCCATGACGGAATAAAGCAAAACATAAAAAAAAAATCCATCTGTCCGCCCTAAATTAGCAAGCCGGTTAATTTATCTATCCTCTCTATAGTTTCTTGTCATTATTTTTTGCCGAAATTTCATATTAAAAAAACCAGAGTTTTTCTTGGAAGCCATTGGTTGTTTTTCTTTATTGTGATATAATTTGAGTCCAATTTAAAAGTTCGGTATTTAAACTACCACAATATCAATAACACGTAACAATAGCTTTATATTTCCAGAATCAGTTAGATGGTTACATTCAAAACAAGTCTTAAAGGTCCCAGGAAAATGCCAATAGAATTGATGTGGTTGTGTCAAGTCTACAAGGTAGGACTAGAAAACATTCATATTTGGGTTGGTGATGACATCATTAGTGAAACTATTGCTTTTTCAACACGAGAGTAATATACATCCAGGTGACTGGCTGTGAATTTTTCATGACACTGACTGAAAAAGTAATAGTTTCACTAATTATGTCACTGGTAGTGTTTTTCTTTTTTCTGACCCTTTTTATTGGAATGGAATGCCCCTACGATTGGAGTAGTTTATCATTCTCATTTCCTGGACCCTTTAAAAGTCGCTCCATTTGCATTAAGAACTGGACACGATCTTTAAATCTCATAACAATACGCTCCTCAAAACTTTGCAAACGAAAATGAACGCCCGACAAAACCATACAACTCAAATAAAAATCCGCTTGCAACCCTTCGTGGCAATTGCTTATAAAATTCCGTTAGTCTACAAAGCCACCATCAGCATCGAATCAATCCAATTCTATCTCGAATTCAAGTAATATTCAAAGAATGTTTAAAACAACCATAAGAAAGCTTTCAAGCACGAAAAGTACGCAAAAGAGACTGAACTATCGAACATCGAGGTAGGAGAGAAGGAGAAAGCTCTTTTAAAACCCCTTTGACCGATGAGCATCGCCGCCCTCGTAAAACATGTCGTAAAACTATGTATTGGTTTCATACCAACACGAGATCAATATTCATGCCTGAATGCATGTTCCGTGCACAAATTACCTCGCTGTACTAGTTAAGCAGATAGCGACATATATTTGTGCATTTCTTTATAAAAGCATAAACTTGGCATAAATGTTTTAAATTAAATATTGAATTATTTTAAGACATGACACCACGTGTCACCGTCAATTTCTCAAGGTCAAAACAAGTCAAAACAAGTCAAGTTGGGGTCAATTTGAGTCATTTATTTAAAGTCTGAGAATAGCATGTTCGCTAATATATTACACCGATTCTAGTTTTTTACTCGTACTTTTCGTTCGCGGCTTTTAAAACTGAAAATGCCTTTGTTCGCCGGTATTCAGGGGAGGGGGGAGGGGGGAGGGGGGGGGGGAGGGCTTAAAGTCATATTTGGAGCTAACTCTAACTTGATTGGGAAGAAAATGCGTTCTAAACAATTGTCCGAAGTGGCCCGTTTTTTTCAATTTGTCTCCGACAGTTGCCACATTTTAGTGATATGAGACGCCTTGGCGATATCCCGATTTTCAAAATCAAGAAAATCATGTTTTAGCTAAAGCACATGATCCGTGTACAGAGTATTGTTAAAGTGGACGTCCCATCGCCATATTTACAACAGCATTGTAATGTACATCGGTGCAATGTTGATCTCGTAGTACGTTGTTATATGCAATGTAATCAAAATCTATTTTATAGTATTCATGTTTTTAGGAAATATACAGATGAATAAATTCAGTTATCAATGAGGCATATTCAACAAGTAGGCCTAGTGCTAGGACTGGCCCTATATCAATTTATTGGTGCCATTTGGTTTTCAACACCATATTGGTGGGACAGTGGGCTGGGGGGGCAACAATTCTCAGAGCGGATACGGTCGGGATGAAGAAGGGGTTCGCATATTAACTTACTTGAGCAATATTTTTTTGGGGTTGGCAAGCAAAGCACCCAATAAAAGTCAAACCTCAATCATATAAGATGGTTCTCTGAACAGCACTAGCAGCACTAGAAATGTTTTTTTTTTGGGGGGGGGGTACCGATCGAGGGGCAAATTTAATTTAGGGTTTTCATGAAGTTCAGGCAAAAGAAACGCACATCACGGTCCTAGGATTGAGAATCAAGATTAAGAATGTCACCCTTTTTTAGGGGGGCACCACATGCCCTTACTGCCTTTCACCTAGTACCACCACTGTTTCTGAAAATAAATAATGTCTGAAGTAGTGTTTGGGCTTTATTTGATTAAACGTTGCACAAACAAAAATCCTTGTTTATTCGATCCATATTTTGGGAACAAATCTAGCCTAATTACAGGGACCAAACTCTACCAAAATTCTTACCTCTATGATTAGGGGCCCAGCGAAAGACAACTGAAACTTCACTTGAGACTCGAGGAATTACTTTAATTGTACCACCTTCTAAAATATGACCAAAAATTTGCGCTAATTGTCAGCCTCCCAACAATAAATTATACTCGATTCGCGCTGATATAGGGACAACCTGAACTTTTTTACGGGTGAGAGCCGTTTTTGGTGAGGGGCTTACAGCAATTACAAAGTTTTGCAAGGCATTCCTAGTTTCGGGTGTTCTTATTACTGTGTGTCTACCGGTCAATCGATTACAGTGGGCAATTGAGGGTCACTGGTTAAGTAACGTACGTTAACATGTGAAATACTCAAAAGAGGTTCTATATAAATAGATAGGCAAAACGTTACGTATCTTAGAAATCACCGTCTCGCATGTTTTGCCGCCACAAAGAAAGCATAGAGTACCAACAAAAAAGCAATGACTGCCTCCGCTTCTTCCACATACTGTGGGTGCCGCTTTGCATATGATACACTAATCGGTAGTGATACAAATTAATGTCATGTGTTAGAGGTGGCCAGGTAGTGCACTAATTAGTGTACCTGGATCATTGTGCTCAGATACTCTTTTTTCTCATATGCAATCGCGCTTAGGTGAAAATAATGTATTCCATTGAGGAGGCGTTTATTTAAATCAAGACACTGATGTGTCATTTCAATCTTGTGTGGCCATGGTAGGAGGCCACATTTAAAACCACCCAATAGCACCCAACAATCAAACTGATATTTGGCGGATTGTTTGTATCGAATTGACATTCAGGTGGGTATACAAGACCCAAACTAATAATTATTCGTGCAATATCAAAATGTCAGCGCCCACACACGGACGACTGGTTTTGAATGGGTTTCACCCCCTTGGAAATACTACCTGTACAAGGCAGTGGCCTTATTGAATCCTGAATATGTAACAATAATGGTTTTGCGGCTGGTCCACACAGGTGGATATGCGGGCCTCATCGTTATTTTTCATATGTTATCTAAACTACTACACTAATACCATAGTCAATACCCACTCATATATGGTCCACACGTAGTTCTTAATTGTAATGCACGTTGGATAAAAATATTTGGAAATGAATACCCTGGCTTAAACACATAAAACGCAAACACAACTTTGTAATTAACGTCGCCTATAAATTAAAACTTCTTTAGTTTAAAGAATTCGGGGAATTACTTTGTTAGCGTACATTTACCGTGTATCAAAGGGCTTAGGCCTACAAATTCTTTCAATATGGCTCCACGAGGATACAGTGAAGATGTGAAGAATATTTTAATTCCTAAACACCGTTTTTATAGTGAAGTGACGTGAATGATTTATAAATCGGTTGTATTAAAACTGTACAAAGTTCAATTCAGAAAAGTACAGTAAACAAAATTAAGTTTTATGCTTGGCCCTTTTCCTTTCAAGTCACTTTCTATTGTGAGGCAGCGAAGCGACTTCTTGGATGGATTAAAATGCTTCTTCCCTATTTCACCTAGTGGATATGACCCAAAACTTTTCCCCAGCTCCTATATCAGCGCGAATCGAGTATAGTTGGGAGAGGAGGCAGAATGTGGCCCGGTTCACCTGTTTCATGAATGAAGATAATCTGGCCTTTCAAGTTTACCTGGAGAGTGCAAAGACTTTTGTGTTCCTTTGTATCCAAACACAGCTAAACAATGGGCGCTCAAAAGTCAGTAACATTCAACTCACCTGTTACATTGAATTGAAGCAAATGCAGTCAAGCTTAGTCAGAATGTTTTGAAAGTTAATGTAACTATAAATGCGTTTACTTTGACTTGAATGATTTCATTAAACACAGAATTGATTTTTCTCTGCTATCGGACTTCCATCCACTGCACACTCATTCAATGCCAATACCTTCGGAAAAGTATTAGAGGTGACAGGATGGGTCGAATCTACTATACAATGAGTTGCCAAGTGATATAATTGGGATAATCGGCGTTGCGTAATGCAATTAGGGAAGAGCTTTCTCCTTCTCTCCTACCTCTATGATCGAAGTATGTATGGCGTTTGAAAAAGAGCAATACCAACTACGCCTTGCGCTACGACATTGTAAAAAAATCGAACACCAATAAGCGCAAATCAGGCCAGTGCAACCTCTGCATAGAGGAAAAGTTAGCCATCATAAAGCACAAAGACAATTCTATTAACAAACGATCAGAACTCGTATCGAAATGCCGACACGACAAAAGCAATGTGTCACCCTCCCGCCTTTCTCTCTTACCTAATTCCTGCGTCCGCTTTTTCATAACCCGCGATTAGGCGACGAAAATAAAAACCCTGTTTTACGGGCCTGACCGACCCCGATTTTTCAGTTGTGCATATTTTTTTTTTTTTTTAGTTTTCCAAAAATCATGTAAAATCAGCCTGTTTTTAGCCCAAATTTATCAATTTTGGCTATTTTTTTTAAAGAAAATTTTTTTGTAAAAATATTTTCACATTTTTCCTCCACATTGACCTTTTTCCAGATTTTTGGGGCTATTTGGGGGCCAATTTTGACTTCCAAGAAAAAAAAAAAAAAAAAAAAAAAAAATTCGCCTCACCGACCGACCCTACTCGACAGGTCTGCTCGCCACGTAAAACAGGGGGTTCTTTTTTTCGTCCCCTTAGCGCACACACACACAACAAACGCTGTCGCGGTCGCACCGGATTCGGAAGTCATAGAAACTGCCGTGTTTTTTTTTTTTCTATTATAAGGACCAGTTACCTGACGATCGCCCAAGGGCGTGAAACAGCATACTCATGACCAACATACATATAAAAAATCAGTCACTAAACATAAAGAGCTATGAAATTATACTTACCAAAGCTCATGAAAACTACAATCCAAATTGTGCTATCGTCGCTGGGCGGGAAAAACCTCACTATGTAAACTCCAGAGGTCAAATGCAAAACCACATATGTAAAAACTGGCCCCAGTACTAAACCTCAATGTGCATTTTTGGTCACAATCGGGTTCAAGCTTGATTTCAAGTCAAATCTGATAGTACATCATATGGCATTTTATTTCAGAATCTGGTGTAAATAATTAATCTATAATATTAGAAAGGAAAACCTTCCTGTGCCAGGCATTACAGTACATATTCAGTTTTTGGTGTCTCCTGAAAATGCTACAATGAGGTTTGTCTGTTCCGTTTTTACTACATGGTGACGTTTTGCTCCTAAAAGGTCAAATGCACATATGAGTTTTTTCAAAACCGCCCAGCGCCGATAATTAAAAACGAAATAATCTATAAAAAAGTGTATAATTATGATTAAACAATTGAGACCACGGAAAAGTCGTAAAATGTTGATTGAGCGTTATACACTACTTGTATAACCAAAAAAAATGTGCAGGAGTAAATATGATCTTGGCCTTAACCAAATCAGGATTTGTTTGTTGTTTTTTTATAAACACATTAATATACTTCCAAATGTTGAACAAATGAAATACATCGATTAAAATAAGCCAGAGATGCCAATTATTTTCAAGGACAAACAAAGGCAACCCCCCTTTTTTTTCCTCTCCATTCCAATGGGCTTTATACACATCAAAACTTGTGTTTGTGAGAATGTACCTATCATGATGATTAGCCTTTGTCAACTTATTCACTGCTACATTGTTTTTTTTAATTATTTCAAACTCGGATTAATCAGGAATTTTAGTTATACACACTGTTGCCAATGAAATGACGAACACCAATTCACCTGTTTTCGAGTCAAGAACACGAATGATCTTCCGCCATTTGTTAGGATTATTGGCAATGAGTTTTTTTTATCCTTATTGGCATAGCTTGTATCATACCTGGATTACGGTAGTTTTGGGTGTGAACATTAATTTCTTTTTGAAGATCAATAAAGGAGATCAGGCTATTCATAGATCATTAAACAAATAGCATGGGTCATCATTACTTTCATCATGCCCCGTTAGAGGGCACACAGCCCCGAAGGTTTTGAATCAAACGAACGCGGTACCAAATCTGAACACGGGAAAATTCAGAGGAAAATATGTTAACTTTTGCAATATGAAAGTCCTTCCGGAGACCCGCTGCTGCGTATGGCCCCATAAGGGGTAAAGTTCCTATGGGTGTCAAATGTTTAAACTGCTCTACACTAATGTAATAATAGCTCAAATTATTCATTGGGTAACCATGAGTAAAAAAAGTCAATTGGTCAATTTGTGGTGGTGCTCCCCTTCCAATATATTTGCGAAATAGGCTAACGGTCATTTGTTTATTCAAGAAAGGTCAAACTTTGTAAACCAAGTTTCTTTTGTAAAAAATATAAAAAAATTTTTAATGATAACGGATTCAAAATTATGCCTTTTATTTTTCATAGGTTTGGATCCCTTTAATTAATACGGAGGGGTATAATGACCCCATCCCCATAGAGTCCTACAGGGAATTTTGTACCCCTTCCATTATAACAAGAAGTGATGCCGAAAGGGCAAAAGCATTTCATATTTGGAATCAGTATCATTAAACATTTCTAAAACATATTTTTACAAAGAAATGTGGGTATTACAAACATTGACCTTTCTTGAATAAACAAATGACCTTTAGCCTATTTTCCCAAATATCTTGGAAAGGAAGGACTTCACCCGTATGATGACCAATGACTTTTTTACTCCTGGTTACCTAAGGAATAATTTGAGCTACATTACACTAGATTTAGAACAGTTTAAGCATTTGACCCCCATAGTAACTTAACCCTCTCCCAGCGCCACACACAGCAGCGGGTCTCCGGCAGACTTTCATATTTGCAAAAGTTATATTTTTCTCTGAATTTTCCCATGTTCAGATATTGGTACCTCGTTCGTCTGATCAAACCCTTCTGGGCTGATGTACTAGTATATTGTACATTAACGTAATATCTTGCTTAACTGTACAAATCCCATTGGAATGGAGAAAAAAGAGGCGTGCTTACAAAATTGGACATATCTGGCTTATTTTTAATAAATTTCTTTAATTTTTTCAACATTTGGAAGTATATTAGATTTGCTTTATTAAAACAACAACAAATCTATGATTCAGTGATTTTATCAAGGTCAAGGTCATCTGCAATCCTTGCAAAGTTCATCCGTCAGCATTTCGGAAACCTTGGTCTTATCTTACCTTATCGCCCTCTTGTACGTCGCATATCTTTTCCCCGGTGGATGGGTTAAGGAAAAAAAAAAAAAAAAAAAAGATCTTCCCCATTGTTTAGGATATTGCAATGAGTTTATCCCTTATTGGCATAGCTTGTATCTATACCTGGATTACGGTAGTTTTGTGTGAACATTAATTTCTTTTTGAAGATCAATAAAGGAGATCATGGCTATTCATAGATCAATTAAACAAAATAGCATGGGTCATCATTACTTTCATAATGCTATGCCCCGTATAGACCATCAGCCCAGAAGGTTTTGATCAAACGAACGCGTTCGTCTGATCAAACCCTTCTGGGCTGATGTACTAGTATATTGTACATTAACGTAATATCTTGCTGTACAAATCCCATTGGAATGGAGAAAAAAGAGGCGTGCTTACAAAATTGGACATATCTGGCTTATTTTTAATAAATTTCTTTAATTTTTTCAACATTTGGAAGTATATTAGATTTGCTTTATTAAAACAACAACAAATCTATGATTCAGTGATTTTATCAAGGTCAAGGTCATCTGCAATCCTTGCAAAGTTCATCCGTCAGCATTTCGGAAACCTTGGTCTTATCTTACCTTATCGCCCTCTTGTACGTCGCATATCTTTTCCCCGGTGGATGGGTTAAGGGTCGGGAATGTTTTGCCGCTTACTGAGTTGACGAATTCATTGTTGATAAAAATCTAGTGGTTATAAAGAAAATCACGTTAGTGTAACCTTTGCTATCGCTGCCTTTGGTATCCAGCCAATGATTAAATTCAGTTCAGTTTATTCACCATTACACCTGATAAGTATACAAAAGATTAGGCAATGGTGGGTTGACCAAAGTAGAGCAGAGCTCGAAAGTTATGGCCACCCGAAAAATTTACTAACAAAAAATGGGTGACCATAGAGAATATGGTTGAAAGGTTACGCCAACCATATTTAGCACTTGCACATGATTAACATGGCTAATTGGCTTAGAATAGAGCAAGTGACAAAACAAAAAATGATGGAGACAGGATCATTAAGTCACAAAAAACTATGGCCTAACTATATTAATTTAACCTTATTTTACCTTGAACAGGGTAAATAAAAAGTGCAGAACGGTATAGCACACGTTTTGTTTGTAGTAGATTAAAAAGAGGGCCACTTTAGTTAATATTAGCATGAATTTGCAAGTTAGCCAAGGAGTTTTGCTACATTCAATTTAACTGTTGTATTTCTGGAGATATTAGTATTGTACGAATTTAAATCACTTGTGTGCCCATTTTCAGCCCAGTGCAGATATCTTTATTAAGGTCTTCAAAACAGGCATACATTTTGTATTTCTGGAGATATTAGTATTGTAAGAATTTATATCGCTTGTATATGACTAGAAATTTCAGCCAAGTGCAGAAATCTGATTAAGGCCTTAAACATAGGATCTAAATGAATCGTGATTTGGCTGAAAATTTAACCTTTAATAGACGACCTTTGGTATAAAGTTGTAACATCATTAAAATTATACTTCAGATAATTTAGATAAGCATGTAAAACAAGTGATTCCAATGCATTTGTCATGTCAATTGGGCCACAACAAGTGCAATGTTGAACTCTGAGGTTACGATGACCCAGTCTCTTTTTTGTCTCGAAATCGTTAATTGGTGGGAATATTTAATTCGTCGGCTGCATCACATACTATTCTAGCTCATATTGTTGACATTTTTGAGAAAATTCGGTAGTGTTAATATGACGTTGAACGCTTCATAATTACAGAGTTTCAGACTTGGACTCAACCTAATTAATGAGATATTAATTAGCAAATTTGATCTATGTGCATTTAATTCAAGTTTATTTTTTCACATACAGCGCTATCTGACATAGACCACTATGTGATACACTAAAAATAACGTACATGCGTACGGCGATGAATACGTTACATACCGAGCTATCTGTGGTCTATCTAAGAAATAAATATATCTTCATCACATATACCGATCTATATCAAATCTGCGTCACATACAGCGCTATCTGACATAGATCACTATGTGACGCACTGATAAGACAATTGCGCCTTTTTGTAATACGGTGATGAATACGTCACATACTGCCAGTGAGTCGTAATTGATCAATGAAAGTTTCATCTGATCAAGTTTATTTTGTACAATATTTTTTATGTAAAGAACTCTCATCCAAAATTTGTTTCAAATCTGTTTAAACATGCTATTGATCCATGAGTTTTCTCTGCATGATCCATATCATTTTGTACAATATTTTGTACAAACAATTGTTGAAAAAAAAAACCCTTTAGGCTTTATATTGTTATTGTTTTGAGAAGAATGTTTTGTTATTACTTTTAACATGCCAAGTGCCACAATAAACCACTTTTCGGAAGAATATCATTGACCATGACTGAGGTATCTATTCGTTTACACAAAATATGTGAACTCCATTGGAATGGGAGAAAAATGGGAAGGTGTACAAAACTGTTCATATCTGCTTCCTTTCTCAAGCGAGTTCTTTCATTTTTTCAGAATATGTAGTGCACAAAATGAGTATTACGATTATGCCAGAAAAATACACTTCAATGAATAGGTCGAGTTCAGGGTCAGCAGTATTCCATGCACAATTTTTTTTCTATCAAATTTGCATAAGAAAATGTGTTTTGGAAAGAGGTTCCGAGCTTTGCGCGGCGAGGGGACACCCCTCCCGTATCTACCCCGCGCAGCGTAATATACACGAACTCTCCGTGAACACTTTGCATGTCATTATTTCAAACAAAACCTAACCCATCAACTATATTTTTCTTTTTAATACCGTTTATCATACCTGTAAGCGATACAAGGTGAAACACTCACAAATTTCAAATTGTGTGTATCAATTTACAATTGTTTCTATCAATTTTGCATGAAGAAAATGTGAAAGGGATCACTGCAGGAATTACCAGGCTCGCTCTGCTTGCCGGGTATACCCAACTTCTTTCGAGAATGTGAAGAGCGCGGGGGGGGGGGGGGTAGTGGGACACATTTACCAGAGTCCTCACATATCATCCCCCCACCCACGATTGAGTAGCGATTGACGCCCCTGCATGATACTGGTCTATCTGTGTTCTATTATCTCAGACATCGTTTGGAAAAACAAAACAAATCTTCGTCACATACTGATCTATAAGTTTACAGTCATATTAAACAGTGTTGGCTAGATAACCAGCATTTATTTTTCACTGAATTAACAACTCTGAAGTGTTTTCTTGTTGATATTTCCTTTTGCCTGGTAGTAAATGATGCAATCGGTATGTTTCGAGCGTATTACGAAGAGAAGATTTTCAATTGCGATTTTCTCGAAACACGTATTTTGTGAGATAGATCAGTATGTGATGAAGCCGACGAATTAGTTCAAATATTTCTAAAGTTAAATTATATTTATGTTTGTCTGAATTTACATATGAAAGGTTTAATCGTAAAGATTACATTTATGCATCAAATTAGTAATTGGGGTAGTAACATCGTATAATATAGATTAAAGAGCAGGTAGACATGTTTGCATAATTCTAGCAGAAGAACCTCAAAAACTACACTGTTACAAAAATCTTCATAAATTATTTACATTCATCGTTAGTAGAGATGTTTTGGCATATTTTCTGGACAAACATACGAATACATCCTTCACTTCAAAACTATTAATAACAGTAATGACTTTAATATATATTTAGGTTGCTTTTGGTCTTATCACTTGCAGGGTATGTTAGTCTACCTACATTTGTTACAGACATGCAAAAATCAGATTTTTTTATGATTTTGTTTTTAATTTTCTGATTCAGCAAATGTGTAAATTCATATAGCGTTACAAAACCGTGAGACTAGTCCATATAGACCTGTATATGAAATTAATTGATCCATGCAGAACGAATGGCTGCGCGAAACTACACGCGGGGATCAGATTGAATTTCCATCGACAAAATATATGTTGATGCATATTAATTATGTAGACCTAGACATAATTAGAGTTCACTGTTAATGAATTTGTAATAAAGTGTTTGCTCAATCTTGGTATGCAAAAGATAGTTGAAGCTAAGAGCTAAATTACGTTCCTACCTGGGTATATTTTACTTCTGGAGTAGGCATCGTTCCAGATTCATAACCGTTTCAACAATACAATGAGTTACAATGCACGACGAAGTACTGTGGCAGTAGAAAAGAATGACTCAATGTCCAGTACTCTGGACAGCGTGAATCTGTTAAAGTGACCTTTATCACGCAACACATGATTTAAAAGGTCACATGATAAAGTGACCTTATCATGTGACCTTATTGTATATTTGAATAGCGTAAGTAAATCAGACACACTGTCCTAACGCCACCAGACCGGAAATCCATTGATCCAACCACTCCATCTTTAATTCGGCAGTACCAAATATAAATGTGATAAAAACAGTAGAAATAGTTCTCCATTAACGTTAGATATCCGTAACTAAGGTTTCCCATTAAAAGTACATCACGGGTATCCGGGTAACACATACAACATGGATTTTCTATATCCCCGGTCCAAGTACACAGTAATTTTTCTGTATCCACTATCCAGATAACAAATACAACATGTATTTTCTGTATCCCGGTAGCACTACAACGTAGATCTAACTTTCCGGGTAAACAAGTACAGCACTGTTTATCCCGTAACAACTACAGCCGGGATTTTCTGTGTCTAGCACAAATCGTTCTCTCAAAACTTCAGTTTAAACTGCATAACACAATTTGCGGTATTTCCAAAATTCCGGTAACAATACAACAGGAATCTCGCATGGTAAAGGTATGAATACAGCCTGAGCTCACTGTATCCGGTGTGAGAATTTAATAGTCCTACTATCAAAGTCCTAGGACGCTAGGTTTCGACGCCCATCTCTTCCGAACCTTTAATCAGGTTCAGAAACGTGGTGTCCTAGGACAAGAGCTTCTGGAAAACTAAAGATAACTTTACGTATGCGACCCGGACTCTTAATTTTGGGACTCTCAAATTCGTTACAACTATCACACAATCCACGGTCCTCTCAGGAAGCGTCCATAGGAACTCTGGCTATGACGCAAAGTTCCTAGACCTTGTGGTACGTGAGGTAGCGGCCCAGGACCCTAATCTGTGCGGTGTAGTCCTAGGACCCTGAGTCCTGTGATGAGCGTCCCAAGGCATACATTTATGCACTCATACTTCATTGAAAGGTACTTGGTTCTTAAAATCAGGCAGAATCGCGAGCAGTCCGCTGTGTCGTATCGGTGCAGACCTTCAGACACCAGGTATTTAATAGTATATGTCTGTTATGTATTGTGATTATGTTATTTGGTGATTGTATACGTAGGTTCGAGTACTGGTCGTACCGCTTTAAATAGCTTTGGGTTTTAGAAGTGGTTTAATTTATTTACTTTAATTTTAT
>JAMKCH010032924.1:0-41858 GCA_023653785.1 Ophioderma brevispina
CATAACTCATCCTCGGCCATCATAGGGTCCACACCGTAGGTCGTAACAACGAATCAGGTAAAATAACCTGTGTCATGGGGATGATGTCTACTATGGCCAATCGTGAAACTTCCTATACGGTTCCCTATACACTTGATACACGGAACATACGGAAGCAATGTTATAAAAGTTAAAACTTAAAAAAAGAACTTAGAAACATCATCCTAAAAAATTACCGGACTCCTCTCACACCACCCTTCTACCAATACCTTTTCAAGGACCCCCCCACTCTTCTTATCGCCGCGAACGGAATCTAGCCAACACCTTAGTCCGTGCTAAGGATCCACAGCTCAAGACTCCAGGCTCTCATATCCTTGTAATAGACCCAGATGTAAGACGTGCCCCTTTCTCCTCCAAACTGCCGCCGTCACTATAGTCATGCCTGGTACCAACCTTTCATCCACACTACTTTCACATGCACAAGCAAGTAACTCATCTACGCCATTATATGCATGCGATGCGGTAGCCTTTACATCGTCGAAACAAAATCTCCTCTCGCTGTCAGATTTTCCGACCATTGCAGATCCATAAAAAACAATGTTGCCAATAGCCTGTGGCTGCTCACTTTCAATAGCCCCAACCACAGTACACCGATGTGAAGTTACCGCCATACATATACTACCAGTGGCAATACCGATTACAACCGTCATCGGGCATAACACCTCCTGATAGCTAAACTGGAAACGCTTAAACCACACGGCATTAACGTTAAGTTTGACATTTTAAATGCGCTGGCTCTCTATATTAATCAACAGTTCCGTTGTGTTGGCCCTTTTCTGCGTCTTACGACACCATGCCTGTTCATATTAACATTGTGTGCGTGTTTGTTTGTCATTTCTTTGTTCTGAATATGTACTACAAGAGTTTTACTCGAAATCGTCCGTACAATGACTCGAGTCAATTCAGCACTGTGCCATCCTACTTCTTTGCACCTTGACTGTATATATATCTATATATATATAATATATATCTATATATTATATATATATATATCTATATATATATATATATATATAGATAGTAATATATATAGTTTGTGAGTAAAAAAAAAACCCTACATTCAGATAAAAAAATATTAAAATAGTTAAGAATTGTTTTTACTGCAAATGTTTGATATGGTTATAGAGAAGAAACAGGCTTCAGAAAAACTGTTTATTTTGGTGTCATTTGACTTTGGAGAAAGAAGTTACGCCTAATTTGCTTAGAGACTTCAAATCCTGTTTGGCCGATTTCAGCCAAAGAAAAAACCAAAAGATGCATCGCTCTGGTCTTCAGCATGATTTGAGTATAAACATTTAACAGCAAATTATTGGTTAAAAATATTTTTTGAAATTCAAAAATTGAGATTATAAAGCACCCCCCCGTTTTTTTTTTTTTTCCATGTAAAATTGGATGCTTTTAAATGCCATTTTGATAGAATTTGCTCATATCATGTGATTAAGTACTCTTTGTGTGGTGTAGTGCTTGACCTTCTAATGCCAGATTTTCTTTCACACAATGTGCTATCTTCAGCAAAAAATAATAAACATTGCGCTGAGATACAATTTTTACTCATTTCTGGTCGTTATATTTTGGCTCCATGCTCGTACTGATAAATAAACCCCCCCTTTTTTTTTAAATATTATGCAAAATAGGTGTCTTCAGAAATTTTTCCAGTCTCTTCATGAAGGAATCACACCACTAAAAAACAGGTTAGCAGACGCCGTCAGTGTTGAGACGTGGTTTGGCGTCCCAATATGGCCTTTGCCTATTAAATGAAGAGTCACAAAATTGATTAAATTGTGTCTTAATGAAAATTTGAAATTATCATAATGTGTGGACTATAACAACACATTGGGTGGGTAAGATTTTGTCTGTGCCATTTTTGCATAATTTCTGCGGGTTTGGGGAAAACTGTGAAATTTTAATTTATATTAACATTAACCTAGGCGTGGACGTTTTGAAAACAGCCAAATTGTTCGAATGCTCTGTAACTCAAAAAATCAGCCTTCATCATATGACTTTTTCATTTTGTTGAAGAGGTATGGTCCTAATCTTGCCCAAAAATCCAGTTTTGACAGAACCAGTCGCTTGATAGCCGAGAATTGACGTTTGGTGAGAGGGTCTTTTGTAACACACGTTATGGGGGAGTTACTGAGTGTGGGATTCCTTTTACTACAGTAAGTAGTGGTTACACACCACTAACTACGTAGACACACAGTAGTGTATTGGGAAAATGGCAACTTTGAGCATGTTTTCTTTCACATTTAAAAATCTCACAGAGGAATACAACAACATCACCCCAAGTAACCAAGCTGAAACACCAAATAACCAAAATTTTGAACATATGGTTACCAGAAAATTTTTTAGTTCCGAATCACCAAACTTGCCGATGTCAGACCGCAACCCAAGATTCTCTATAGTCCGCCAAAGCTAGTATTTGCAAATCGATTGAAATTGGACGGAACATTGAGGTAAATTTCCTCAAATTCCCTGTCCAACTGCCGCTTAGTTTGAGAACACTAACCATCTACCATGTGATCATGAAATTTGCATCACTTTCTTAATATAACTTGTGCATTGTCCAGACATTTAAAGCACTTTTTCCAGAGTACCATGAAGAAAGTAGTCCACCAAGATTTTTGATACTTACGGCAGCAAGGTTAGTGGTGTAAAAACTATATTACACAATGGTGGTGAGTGAGCATGAGATTTAACGACAACTCAACACAATGGTTATATCGTGTCATTGTGGTAAAAAAAAAACTTAACCTTTAAATCAAAATATTTTAAAACATACACATACCAAAATTCTAATCACAACATTTTTAAAATAACAAATATTAAACCAACAATTGTAAATAGATACACTTCATTCACTGAGAACCCAAAATCATCACATCATGTTTTGAGATAATGATTTATTAATAAAGTTTATATTTAGTTTGAAGTGATTATTAGACCTTTTGGACCCATGACTTTTTAGGTGAATTACGCTTAGAAATTACGTTAGTTTTAATTGGACAATTGGATACCAGGGGCTCTGTAAAACTTTGAGATAAAAGAGTTGAGGCATATCAGGTCTTCGGCACGTATTCATATCTGCTGCCCAATTATTAGAGAAGAAAGTACATTAGTTTATAGCCTTTGATGTTATTGGTTGAAATTGACTCGACTTTTGTGGTTATGTTGAAGCGCGACAAGATAGTTAAATCCAGGTAAATGCGCTCGACTCCAGTGCGTTGTGCTCCTCATTGCGTATAGGCGTGCGTTCGAGCCCTGTGAGTTCCCTATCTGCAAATTTCAGCGACAAAAAATTAACTGCTTGGTTGTCCCGATTACCCATGCGATATTTGAGAAGCTGGTCCCGGCTGCTATGGTACCTCGATGTATGTTGCTGATAGGGAACGCGCTGATCCTGATCGACTGCTCCCTAGAAATGATGTGAAAATGGTGTATGGATGGTTGGGCCACAGTGATGCAGCTGCCATTGTGAAAACGCGCGTAGACGGCCAATAGCATAAGGGCTATCTAATCTCTGCCAATTGATTATATATCCTTAGGCCTAAGGGTTGTTGAGTGAGAAATCCAGGGAAAGTGGTCAGATATTAAATCAGTAACAATGCCTCCAGAGTTGAGCGATGATTACGATCTTACTTGGTCTCATGTAGATTAGCTTACCAGGTTTTATAGATAAGCCATTATAGTGTTTGGTTTGAATAAGGCAAACTTCAAATAAAAAGAGAATCTGCAGGTAGCACAATCAAAGGTTAGGTCGGACCTGCAGCGATAATTCAAATCAAGCCTAATGAAAGGAGAACACCTCCTCCCCGCCGACCCGGCTGCTATGGTTACCTCGATGTATGTTTGCTGATAAGGGAAAGCGCTGATCCTGACCTGCTGCATCCCTAGAATGATTCTGAATGGTTTATGTATGGTTGGGGTGCCACATGTGTCAGCTGGCCATATTTGTGAAAGCGCTTAGAGGCCAATAGCATAAGGCGCTATATAAATCTCTGCAATTATTATTATTCTTAGGCCTAAAGGTTTGTGAGTGAGGAAATACAGGGAAATGGTCGGATAAATAAGTAACAATGACTCCAGAGTGATGCGTGATACGATATTATAATTGGTCATTGTAGATAGCAATACTCAGGGTTTATAATAATGCCACTGATAGTGTTGGTGGAATTAAGGCAAACTTCCATAAAAAGAGAATCGCAGTCAGCACAATCAAAGGTTAGGTCGGAACTTGCAGCGATAAATTCAATCAAGCCTATGTAAAGGAGAGAGAGAACATCTCCTCCCCGCCGGACACGGCTGCTATGGTTATCTCGATGGATGTTTGCTGATAAGGGAAAGCGCTGATCATGATCTGCTGCATCCCTATGAAATGATGCTGAATGGTTTATGGTATGGTTGGGCCACAGGTGATCAGCTTGCCCACCTTTGGAAAGCGCTTAGAGGCCATAGCATTAAGGCGCTATATAATCTCTGCTATTATTTAGTATTAGGCCTAAGGTTATTTTGAGTGAAAAATACAGGGAAATGGTCAGAGAAATCAGTAACAATGACCTCCAGAGTTGAGGCCGTGATACGATATAATTGGTCATTGTAGATAGGCCTACTCAGGTGGTGTGATAGATAATGCAAATCTAGTGTTGGTGGAATTAAGGCAAACTTCAATAAAAAAGAGAATACGACAGTCAGCACAATCAAAGGTTAGGTCGGACCTGCCAGCGATGTAATTCAATATCAGGGGGGCCTAATGAAGGAGGAAAACCTCATCCCGCAGACCCTGACACGAATACAGTTCTCATTGATAACATATGCAATATCAATTAAACTAGCGTCTCCTTCTACAGTAAACCAGGTCTCTTAGAAACCATAGATGTCAAAGTGGTGTTGTAAGGAAGCCAAGTAGTTTACAACATCATTGGAGTGTTTATTGAGACTGCTGGTGTTCAGATGGAAAAGAGATAAATTACAATTGTTAACATTGGGACGATGGTTGTGAATATTGTTGTTGGAGTAATAGCGACAAGAGATGTCATTACCATTCGTGACGTCAGTGGTGTCAGAGGGATCATCAGACGGGAAGAGAGAGAGAGAGAGAGAGCTATCAAAAGAAAAAGGCTTGAAGGTTGGAAAAAACCTAGGGAAGGAGTCAGACATGAAGAAAACAAAAACTACGAATACAAATACGACAAATACTAAATAAACTACAAAAGTAATAAATATATCACAATTTTATGGGGAAAAGATTAAGTCAGGAAACTATAATATTTATTTGGGGGATATCAAAACC
This sequence comes from Ophioderma brevispina, assembly GCA_023653785.1. Lineage (NCBI taxonomy): Eukaryota > Metazoa > Echinodermata > Ophiuroidea > Amphilepidida > Ophiodermatidae > Ophioderma > Ophioderma brevispina. The sequence goes on from JAMKCH010032924.1 coordinate 5,327, forward strand.
TAGAATGGGGGAAATTATTAACAGAACAAACTAGCAGTACAATGAAGTACTTAGGATATCACACCAGTAGGATAAATGCAGATGCATACAATAATTATTAACAGTAGAAATTACAACATATATGTTATATAGAATGAAAAAATAGGTCACTTTATCGCAGTACAAACAATGATATCTTCAGAAGATGACAAAATCTTGCGCTATCTTAAGGAGATAACAAAATTTATGTGGATGAATATGTAAATAAGTAGTGATACAATAGTATATCTGAATAAGTTGCATAATACATGTTGATAAATAGGTAAATATGTAATGACAATTCAGAAACGACAACAGTGAAATTTCGGAGGAATTTTTGGATAGTTAGAAAAGGGATTAAAGAGGTAGATGATGAGCAAGGAATAACAAAAAGCAAAGCATGGAATGGGGTAATTTGAGTAGGGTTGCATAATATACTTTGTTTACAAAAACCATTTAACGTATACGACAAAAAATTGAGGAGGATATACGAAATATAGCTCGCCATTTATAACTGGTTAGAAATTGTGAACAATTCCTCATAAGTTTGTGTTATTATAACACCAACTCAGAGGATTGCATTTATTTTGGACAGTAAGCTTTACCACTAGTAATATTAATATATATATTATATATATATCTATATATATATATATATCTATATATATAATACTCTCTCTATCTATATCTCTATCTATCAATATCTCGAGACGAGAGAGAGAGAGCCGAGTGTGTTAAAGTTACACATGAATGCTTCGACGTTTCAACAACATAAAGTCTTTCTCAAGATGGTAACTACTTAAACTACACAAGCCATAATAAAAAATAATGAATATATCCAATCTATGGTGTTACATCCATGGGATCAGCTTGAAATACATTTGAATAGCAAGAGTACATGTGAAGATAACATCAGCTTAAACTTATTACTACATCTTAGCACACGGAATCATTCCAAATTAATCTTATCTTAATTATATCTAATATATATAAGATATAATATATAAATCTCTTATATATATATTATTTCGAAACTAAACAAATCTATATAGATTATCCATGGCCACTATCTACACACCTCAAACAGTTTCAACAAGGACAAAGAGCACATTATATATCTATATATATATAATATATATCGATATAATCTATATATCTATATATATTATAGCTCTATAATTACATATATATATATAGTAATCTATCCAGAAAGGATCACGTCATCTAACTTATATATACTACATCTCTATCATAAGGGAAACCACAGATGACTGGCTAACACACAATAGTGCCATTATCAATTTCCATTTCCTTCCTTCCTCCCCCAGGACGATAAAATTTGCACTTTGGTATTATTGTCATTAGTTTGTCTCAAAAAATCCCAATTACAACATTTATTTAATTTTCGGAACTAAACAAATCTATATAGATATTCCATGGCCCCTATCACACACTCAAACAGTTTCAACAAAGGACAAAGAGCAACATCCCGTCGCTGACAAATGGGCAAACCTTAAGCAGAATAAAGTTCACACATTTACCCACTTCAAACTTGCAAATACCAAGAATGGTGAATCTGTGTTTTTGCTTTGAATGATGGGCGTAGTTTTTGGGTCTGCTCACGGTTACATAAGATACTCAAGCTTGGTGATAAATTGACAAAGCATCTTGTATCGCTTGGTAAGAAACTGAGTAGTGAGTCTAATGGACCAGTTAACAGCAATGTTTGTAAACATGTTAGGGCCCGGTATCTTGAAATAGGTCGGTCTGACTGTTACACACTGGGCAATTGTATCTGTTAGACTTTTAATACTATGGGCCATAACGATTCGCAGGAATGGATTCGCAGGCAACAAAAGAAGTGACGTAGGGTGTTAACTGGTCTATAGTATGTTTTGGTCATTTCATTTAATTATGGGACAAACATCATCTTGTTTGGTATCAGTGTGTAGCTACATTTCTTCAAATAAAGAACAAACATATCAAGTTTTTAATTGAGAGTTTATTTATAATTTGTTTGTAAGCAAAATCTCCAAAAACCAAGGGGTTTTGGACAGTTTTCGCCATTCATGCAAGTAAAATTGGTATTTATTTGGCAATAATGGGTGCCAAAGTAAGCATACACATGTTGGTACTCTAAAAATAAGAAAAATACAAATATTGTCAGTATTTATTTACATCAGTAGCATCATAAGTAACAAAAGTACATTTTTTTGCCATTTTACACAGTAAAGTATAGGAAGGTGGCAACCACCCCCTACCTTCCGACTTTGACGTGACACCCTGAAGGTGACAATGACTGCAAATGAACTTAAAATTACATAAAAGCCTTAGATCATATTCGTTTGCGTTTTTGTGCGACAGGGAATCAGGTCGGACGCTCCCAGGTCGGACGCCCCTTGGTCATATGAGGGTTAACCCCCCTTTTATAGTTGATCAAAAGCGTAAGCATGGTGAATGGACTTTTCATCTGTTCATACTAATACAAAATAACCCAAATTCACTTGAGAAATACAATGGCATCCTGACTGTCGACTTAAAGCCCAAGAATCGCCTTCGCCTGTTCAGTGATCTTTCTTCGATCAAACTGTCATGAAAAGAGAGACAGAAAACAAGTAAAAACAATGAAACACAAACAAAAGAACAGAATACGCCTACACCCGCGGGAAGGGGTAAGGTATTTGTTACATTGTTGAATGCACTAGCTCGTTGTAAGGGTTCACAAAGTGATTCTTAACCATGTTAACGAAATCATTATATGACGAAATTCACGAATTTGCGCCATAACAAGACGATAAATTGATAGGAAAATGTCATTTCAATAGCCCTTGCAATACTTTTGAAAGATATTTGAACGAAACTTCTAAAAATTGAACCTATGACTTCGATAATTTTCCCAGATGAATTCGTAAGAAAGTGTTCATTTGACACCTTTTCCCGGACTTCAAGTGGCAAATTACTAAATTTATACTCTGTCCATGCTGTAGTCACCTTTTACCACTAATCTTTTTTGCAATAAAATAAAACTTGGAATGCAATAAAATGTTGCCCCCCTCCTTAATTAAAAAAATCGTAACTATGAAATATTTTATACATTTTTCACATGCACAAAGAAATCTACTCATTTTAAGCATTTGTTACTTTAAGGTAGGATCATCGGATAAAATGGTTTTACAGAAAAATTACCATAAAATCAAAACCCCTGAATCAAGTTACTCAAAACTTTACTATGATAAGGATTGAACTCTCCTCCAAATTTTTCTGCATTTTCCAAGACTGCATGATTTGTTTTAGTGTTTTTATTAATTTTTAAAAAATTCCCTAATTTTTGCATTAAATAATTTTTCACAGCCTTTTAAGCTGAAACTTTGGGATGTGTGTATAAACAAAATACCTAAATTCTCACGTTGGCTTTTTTGAATCAAGTGTTTAATTCTTTAGAAAAAATTATTTTAGGGAAAAATAATTTAGGGAAAATTAAAAACACCTATTATTTCAAAAAGAAACACTCAATCTGCAAAATCTAACGTGAGAATTTTCTAAATTTGATTTCCTTTCATATGACATCAAGGGAGTTGTAGTTATTCAACATCAAGGGAGTTGTAGTTTCTTCTAGGAAAAATTATGAAAAGTGGATACTTCAGTATTTCTAGAAATACTTCAACAAAAAAGTGTTGTTGCGACCACCAGTTCTTTGTTTTTGACGACACACATAAAATAAAAAAAAATGTATGGATTTTTGATATTTCTTTAACCATTAAAAACAAACACAACTCTTATAACTCCTCAATTACTTGAGAAATAATTGAAATAAAATGTGTAGTTTTTCACAAAATTGCCCCATTTTGGTCATTTTCTGTACTGCCAAAATCATCCCCTGCACAAAGTCTATGGGAATTTGAAAACGCATTACGTGACATATCTTTCAAACACCTTTTTGGAAAAAATTAAAACTTGGCACACATGTTTCTGTCACCAATACCAACATTTCATGAGAATTTCAACAATATCTGGGCACGAAGCCGTAGCCGGCTGAGTGATCACGGTCTGATTTTTCCTATGTTTCTCCCTCACACGGAAGCATATCACCAAAAACGCCCAATTGCAAAATTTGAGTTGAAACGGTTCCAGCTGTTTGGATAGTAGAAGCAAAAATGGGCGCTAATTTGGCACATAGTGTGACAGTGTGTGTTAATAAATTTGGTATACCACATTCGTATGTTTTGTTCAAAACAATAGAAAGGAAACATTTTCTGGGCCAGAAAATTTCACTGGGGTAATGAGAAAAATATGAACTTTCTTCTGATACCAAAATCTCATTTTTGATTAAGTGGGTGGAGGTCGATCGGGTCGCCAACCTTTAAGACGGTATATCAGGGATTAGACCCCGACGTTGGCACTGATATTGAGGAAGGATAGTATATGACTCAGGCATTAGAAATTGTTTACAGTAATTCACTGTTGTTTGCTCAACTTTTTTATGTTTAAAGGAGAATTCTAACATTTAAAATCTTTTTTCCTTTTCACATTTTGCCCAATTTTCATAATAAAAAAAGAAAGTAAAAGCAAACTACACCTATACCCTCCTTACTGACCTGAAATTTGATTAGAATGAGTTTGAAACCTTCATATAACTTATGTTATGATGTATAAATAGAAATTGATGTTTATTTCTGTAAGCATAATATAGAAGGGTTGCTTTTCATTTTTTTCATGATTTTCTTGCATTATATATCGACTTAGCCCCCATTAGTATCTGGAACTTGGTTGCTAACACAGAACTTTCAAAGAGCTTTGATGTCACGCCTCGACCATAGTGGCGGCACTAGACTTCATTTTCGGGGGGGGGGGGGGAAAAAAAAAAAAAAAAAAAAAAAAAAAAAAAAAAAGGGGGGGGGGGCCAATGTGAAAGCCCAGGGGACAAACTTACAAATTTTGGCCCCAAAATCGCCGATATTTGCCAAAATTTGGCGATTTTTGGCCAAAAGTCATCCGTCATTTGCTATGATATATAGCTACTGAGATGCAATAATCCCTGATATACCACCTTAATTGAAAAGTAAAGACATGAAATGCAAATGGGTCTTCCGTAAAGGTTGGACAAAAGATGTGAACTTTTGTGAATTTCTTTATTTTGAGTGAGAGCAGCATCAATAATATGAATTTGACAATATTTGAATATTTTCTTCATACACGATACAGATTAACTATCACAGTCACATCGTAACAGGAAGTCAAGCAATGATTACGAGATCGAGATTTTTGGACTTAAGTACTTTTTGCGCTCAAATGGAATAATCCACTGTTTCATTGCTAAAAACGTCAACGATTTTCTAGGATTCCTGAAAAGTGCCCAAAACAATAACAACCATTACATTTGTTATACAAACTTTTCAAAATCACCGTATTTTTATCTTGACATCCTGTTATCTGTCTTAACTCGTTAAATAATCACCAATAATTCCAATAATATACTTACTTTTCCAATCTCAGTGGCTGGAAATGCAGCCTCGAAGAATAATACGTACTTTGGTAGAAGGAAATCAGAAACCTGCAAAATAGATTTCAGATTCATATATCATTAGTTCTATTAACGAAAACATATGATGGCTGATCTATAATCCTATAATACACGCAATAAATAAAATGTCGATATGAATCTGTAAACCCCCTCCTGGTCAATTCACGAAAATTCTATTGTGGACAACCAATCACCGTTTAAAGCATAATGGATATTGCAATCTATTTCTTTATTATTTTTCAATGAAATTTCTGATCAGGGTACAGCACTGCTTTTCGCAAGAGTTTTCACATACAATGTACATGCTAAGCACAAAATTACACCAAAATCTAAATTCTAAATTTACGTAAAAGGTCACTATGTGAATCAGGGCAAAGAAATGCATGATGAAAGCATCCCGTCCTTCGGAGGGACCGTTAGCGTCGGCCCGTGTACAGAGAGTCACAACTGTACATGTACATCGCAGTCAGTGTCGTATAAGAGTAGGGTGTAAACCCCTGACTGTTTCCAATCCGCCCCAGTCTCAAAAAAAGAGGGCCATGTTAGGAGCGTCCGTATCGTGGATACATGCGGCCCCGGATCAGCTTGCTCAGTTGAATAAATCCTGACACAACCACAAGCCAATATTACTATTGACATGTGGACACGCAAAGAAGAAGAAGTAACAAATACAAATGGATTAAACATTATATCCACCAATATAATACCCAAGAAGTAAATAAACAAGGATGCAAACAACATTGAGAGCAGAGTAGAATGTAAACGAGAATATAAACACAAATCAAAAAAGGAAAAACAAGATTACAAATATAAAAAATAAAAATTATTCTTCAAATATTTTAAAGTAGTGTGTTACAAGCTAATAGGAAGTTACCATGACGACTACGACGCAAATGCACTAGTATTTATATTTTTGTAAAGAAATACAAACTTTTCTTTTAAATTTCACTCAAACCGTTTTAAACGCGTTAACCCACCTTTCCTTTACAAAACTCTGTTCATTTTCATATGCTGTCACTTTGGCTGATAAATGAAGTCTGCATTATGAATGAGAAAAGATAGAAAAACTGATATTGTAAACAAAGGTACGACTTTGAGTTCAATACGTCAGGCTAGATAATCTAGTTCATAATTCACTTTTTATTCATTTCTTATTTTTTATACGAACAAAATGTATGTAACATACGTACACGTCCTTGATGTCATACTTGATTCCACTGCTGTCTGGACTAGCTCTCATTTATGTGAAGGTATTGAAAGAGCAACGGGGGGGGGGGGCAATGAAAAGGCCATGTGATCAATGCACGGGTACCACATACAGTGCACGTGCCAACTATGCATTGATCATGATCATTCAAATGAATTCAGCCATCTATAGATTCCACTGCTGTCTGGACTAGCTCTCATTTATGTGAAGGTATTGAAAGAGCTACAGAGGGGTAATGCAAAAGGTCATGGGATCAATGCATGGGTACCACATAGAGTGCATGTGACAATCATGCATTGATCATGATCATTCAAACGAATTCAGCATACTAGATTCCACAGCTGTCTGGACTAGCTCTCATTTATGTGAAGGTATTGAAAGAGCAACCGAGGGCTACACTAATGTTAAAATATAATTTTGTTGTATGGTTGGGTACAAAGTAATGCTTTCAATAAATTTTAATCCCTTGTTACCTATTGAAAGATGGCTGAAGTGCAATGACCTTTCGCAGTTGCCCAAAAGTCTAAACAGCTACGCGATCTAGTACACTTACAATGAACATTCTATCCAATTCTTTTTTCAGGGAATTACGTACAACTTGTAAAGCTCTCTTTGACTTTGCCAATCCACCATTTGTCAAATTAGTTTCTTGCTTTATTATTTACTTTGGGTTATGATCGTCAAGGTTGAATAACTGGTACGGTTACATACTTATTGTGAAACCAGCCATATTCTTACCTGATGCAAGCACAAACTTCTTCAGATGTTCGCTCATCTGGAACTCCAACTACCTATATTTAACAAATCAAATTCATAAATGCTTGTGTACATAATGGTTGGAGATTTCTGAGGTATATTACAGGATCGAAACCAACTACCGGCTGCTGAGTGTTTTTGATGTCGCAGAATCAAGTCAATAGTTCTATGAACGTATCTAATTTCCTCCCTCCTAACCTCCTCCCTCCCCTTTCTATCGTAACCGGAAGTGAACCAAATAACATTGATGTTTTTAAGAAGAAAATGACTAACATAATTGGCATTTTGATTACCCCTTCCTTGTGAAATTAGTTACGCTTATAGGACTCTTGTCAATTATATGGTTTCTTCTCATAAGCAAACAAAATCATTATTGAACATTTTGCTGGAGATGGAGGTCGGTAGCCTTCACGAGACGCGGAACGCCAATGGCAGAGGGTGCCGAATGGAGGAAGCTTTATAATTTGATGTTTTTGGGTAAGTATTAAGATTATTGGAGAGCTTGGGAGGGGGTTCAAGGGTATTCGAACCCCCACCAATTTGTTTTTGCCCAGCCTCCAACCCCCCATCTTCCTATTTATATATTCTAAGTAAGTTGTTTTAAATTATTAACCATGAACGTTTGGTCTGGATTACTTACATTTATCAAGAATTACAACCCTTTTCACTCAATGTAAACAAATCAGAACAATCCAACTTGGGCTGTTTACCACAGCCGAGTGTTCATTCTTATTATAACTTAAGGAATCATGCGTGTAAAAATGGTCAACATCACGGTAGGTAATGCGTTCAACTTATTATATATAGGTTTGTCCACCTTTAGTCACTATGTTACGAAATTATAGCGCTGTTATGGGTCATAAGAAAATCCCCAAAGTCATCAATAAAAATGAAATTTGTATTTGGGCTGAAAATTAGGGGCAAAACATTGTTTTCAAAACACGCGAAAAATGGACAAAAAGGCGGAAAATTCAAATAAGCCTTTTACATCAAAACTTTTTTAGAACTTATTTTATGTTGATATCTACTCTAGAAGACCCAAATTACATATATTTAACACAAAACTTGCAGTTTTAGGGAATTTGTACAGTAATGGTTTAGCAACGTCTGCAATGAATTGTTTGTTTTCAGCACAAAAAGGTTAATTATTTTTAATGTTACTAATAATTGTTTACTTATATGTATGTGTGAAAATATGAGCAAACAAAAATTGCTTTGGTTCTTTGATTTAAAAAATATTCTCAGCTGACTTCCGTTAGTGCCCAACCGGGGGGGGGGTCAATGGGACCCTCACTAATTAACTCATTGACGGCTTGGCCGATTTTAATTTGTTTTGTGTGAAAAGAAACGGATTTAAAAGTCAGACAATTACAAAATATTTCGGCGAAAAAATCCCATGCATAAAGCGGCCAGCGCGAATATTTTTTTTTGAGGGTCCCTAGGACCAACCCCCTTGGTCACTTAAGTGTTGATATGTTTTACTGCAATGAATTCCAAGAGTTTGGGATTTACTGCTATGTCGAAATGCTCCCTTCTACAGTATGAAACTTTCTGTATCCCTCATGCCCCTAGAGAAAAATGACTACCAGCCTGACCATCACCGCAAAAAGGGAGATAGCGTTATTTCTTTTATTTTATCTAGGAGCAATTGCCAACTAAATAAAAGGCAGGGGTCCGTTCCGTGATATTTGAAAAGTGGGAAAATGGCATCTAGGGATTTAAAGGTATAGGGCATGAGTCAGGCCCCAAGGCACATATTGCATTGTAAAAAGTCCAACTTTCAATGTGAAGGGTAATATCCATGCTTTAATCCTGGTCAGACAATTCCAACCTCTGTGTGGGGCGGTTTGTCTGTCATTTATTTGTGCACCTCTAATTCACATGCTGGTTATTGCAATTTTAAGATGTGTCTGAACGTGCCAACGTCTCATCTATGCACGTTTTAATAGATTTAATAGCGCCGTCACAAATTTTGCCCCGGTTTTAAACAAGTGGGGAATTAGCGAGGGGTCAACCAAAAATACACTCACGGCACTAAGTATCAACAATTGGTAGCTCAAGTATAGAGCATAAGAAGTTATTCTTATGTTCCGCATAGAAAGGTAATACTTCTATAACCAAATCTTTGGTGTCATATAAGAAAAAATACTGGCTGGTTGTTTGGATATTTATTTTTACAGGTGCCTTCTAAAGAAGAGCATGGATGATGGAGGACAGTTGCTCGAATCTCGATGCACATTGCAGTGTCCAGGCATGTAGAAAACTTGTAACCGGTAACTGGTTTGGCACGTAAGGTGGAACAGTTATACAGATAAATTCGAACGCTACCTCAGTAAACAGTCAGCTTGCACAAGTTTAAAGACAGCTAGATCACGAGTTCAATGCAGACATGTCTAGGCCTTGGTGGCACTGTTGAAAGTTGGTTTAGCTTCTAAGCGGGGTGAAGCAAATTTACTACATTTTAACTAGCATTTCGGTCTGTCTTCCGCCCTACCATCGATAAATGATAAAATTCATAGCTAAATAGGCCTAAGTAAAATAGGCTCTCAGTCACCCATTAACTTGCTAAGGTCTAACTGTGCACTCGTAATGGCATGGCATAAGAATATGAGGTATGGGCGGATCGAAGCTCATGGCCGCAAAATAACCTTGTCTTGTTGCCCTACTTTCCTTTGGGGCAGCCGGTGTGTCCTCCGACAAATTCATGCTGCTGAACATTATGCTTTTACTTGGCTTGAAGTGAATCTGTAAGAGGTGAAAGTTAGGAAACCTCATTGGTGTATCTTCTCCATATTGTAAATGTTGTGCTAAATCAAATTGCAAAATCATTAATTCAGCACTGCATTTGTTCACACAAGTTCACATTATTAGGTGCGATTCTTTTAACAAAATACAAACGATAATTAAAATTAATTAATGTTGAATAAGTACATGGGGATATGTAAATAACCTAAAATAGGTCAGAGATCCATTTCCATTTACAAATAAATGGTAAAATACATGGGTTCAGAAGGTCTCCAAAAATCTTAAAATGTATCAATCCTCTATTTTTGTTCGATTTGGTCTATTCGTAACTCAAAAGAGCCAATTATTTAACCTTTATGTGCACAATGAGCGTGTAGAAGCAAAAACAAATTATCTGGTCCCTAATTTCCGAACCGATCAATATTTTTCCAATTTTCCTTAAGTAGTAATATTAATGTTTTTGGTAGTTATTAAGTGTTCCAGGTTCTATGAAAAAAAATATATGGAATGTTTAAAGAGGCCTCCCTTATGCATCAACTGGTGTTCAGAAGCCCTTATGCACTTAAGTGCTAAGAAAATAAGCTCTCTTCGTTGGGACGGCCAGTTGGTGTAGCGGTCGAGACGTACACAATGTGGCCTGGGTTCGATTCCCAGTTACGGTAAGTTCCTTTTACGATAGTATGCTACGCCCGCTTTGTTATCATGTCTCGTGCCGAGCAAGCTCGTGCGCGGAGTGGCCAATCTTCTTCTTAGCGTATGGGCAAGAACTACTCCCGTATTATGTTTGCTGTGGGGGGTTCGCCACTCCTCCCGCCAGCGAGTCTGTTACTTTCCCAGCATTGAATAATGCTGGTACCCATTTATACACCTGGGTGGAGAGGAGTAATTAATGTAAAGTGCCTTACTCAAGGGCACAACACGTTGGCCGCAGTGGGACTCGAACCCACGACCTTTGGATTGCGGGACGAGCGCTCAATCCACTGGACCACAAGAAAAAAAAAAAAAAAAAAAACTTATAATGAGCTCTTATAGTTATTTAAATTAATTAATATTCATATCCTTTGTTATTCTAGTGGATTACCCTTCATTTGCATAAATTAATATTCATATCCTTTGACGGAATAAACCGCAATTCTAAAGGAAACGTTAGGGAGACAGTAAATGTCTCCCTAACGTATTCATTAGTACATAACAAAGATCAGTGTCTCCCTAAGGTGCGATATAGGGTTATATATTTATATATATATATACTTCTTTTATTTAGTATTTTCCTTGCTAGATAATTGTTGTTCGTTGTTCCTGAGCTTTCTAACTGACCGGTTATGCTGTATTTTGACAAATAGCACATCTTTTATTATAATATGCAATTCTCACCCAGTATGGTACCATCCACTTGAACGTTTGACTGCTTTGGTCTTTTCCTCTTCTCCCCAATAATATGCGAATAGATAGCCACTTCGAAAACATATCTCGCCAGGAGTATTAATTGGTTGCATCTGGTCGTCATCACCAATGATTTTCATCTTATGTCAAACGAAAGTAAAGAAATTGATAAAAAAAAATGTTTGTTCTAAAACGTCAATAATCATAAAAAAAATTGTATAATTTTACATAGGCTAAACACATCGACGTAATTTGTAGCCTAACTTTAAATTTGCCTTAACCTTAATAAAAAAATCTGTCTATTACATGAATATTATAGACTCGTATTCATTGATATAAAACCACAAAGGTCAAAGACTGGTCAAACAGGGTACATGACGTGGGAATTAAAGCTGATGTGTGCTTCCTTGTGGTAAACGCCATTTCCGTCGTCTGCTGAATAAACATCGCCGTAGTCATTAATTATAAAATCGTCCTGTTTCGATCTTAATCATTTCATATCTTCTTCTTGCGTATGAAGCAGGATTGGTTGGGTTTGAGAAGTTTGTATCCACTGGTGGACGAAAGGTAGGGCACTCATTGATAATTTGATCTGTAGTCTGTGCTGGGGTGCCACATTGGCAGGCTGGAGATGGTCGTAGCTCCCATCGGTGTATATTACTGCTAAAACGATCAACTCCTATTCGAATCCTGTTCAATGTCAACCATTCCTTACGTTTATGATTGCAACCAGGTGGGAGTTCTGTTATAGATGTGATAGTGAATTGATCTGGTCTTGGAGTATCTAGCCAGGCAGTGTTCCATGTCTACGTGGAATGGATAGCTGGAGAGTATAGCAGCATGTCGACAGATAGGTCGACTAGAGTGCAGTCTCTGTCTGCCGAGCTGGTGTGATTGTTTGACAGGGTTATGCTGCAGGTGTTTTTTTTTCAGCATAGCCTTATTCACCGTTTTGGTGTGTGGATGTTTATCTTCAAAGATCTGCAGGTGCAATGCCTGGAAGCACTGCAGGTGCAATGCCTGAAAGCACTGGTAAGAACTCAGATGTCGTAGGATAGCTGGAAGAAATGCACTTAGACCATCTTATGTGCACTGTTCCGGAACACTACTACCATAGTCGTAACCAAAATCTTAAGTCATGCGTAAGATGAAACTTTGATATCGCATATTTCAGAACGGGACCCCAGCTGGATTCTACCTTCACAACTCTACTGGTACCCATATGTTGAGGTAAACACGTTTACCGAGGGCCATAAAACATTTCATAATTCAAGAAAAAAATCATCGAAGTAGAGAATTGGTACAAAGCAAATTACAGGGTAAATAGAGTTTGTTATTTAATGATTTGGTTGGCCATAAATAGTAATGTTCCACCATTGTAATTCCCCAGTATGAATTATTTTTTTTTTTTTTTTTTTTTTGTCAATTCAGCTCCTTGATAATATGATCCGAAGTCAAATCAATGAAGGTCAAACTATCTCGCGGAATTAATCCTCCAATCAGATTGCGAGCTGTAATTCAATTCAAAGCATGCATTGCACGTGACTGGTCGGCTTGTTATGTGCAATTTCGCTGTTTCTCGTATTGTAAAGAGCTGGATCCACAAAGGATGAGCCTCTGACCGTATTGCCATACGCAGTCAGACGGGGTCGGACGCCTGTGTCATAATCGAAATGTAAATAAGGGGATCTTATGTTGAATTCTGAGGAATTGACATAAATACACGTCACCATTCATATTCCTGGTAGAAAGTCGATGCACGCTAGCTCAAACGAAGGTTCGAGTCCATGGACCCTCTGTCACAGTATCACTGTTTCTTTCTGCGAAGGCATGTGCTCAATAAAGAGAGAGAGAGATGACAGAGAGAGAGAGGGCGAGAGAGAGAGAGCTGTTGTGCAATGAAAGGGAATTGCTATTGCTTAGAAAACGTTTAAAAAACCCAGTAAAAACTACCCTTTGAAGCCAGGAGAAAAGAAATCCACTCTTGCCAGCATTTTGTTAACCGTAAGTGCCCAAGGGGGTGGGGGGGTTCCATAGTACCAACATTTGATTTTTTGAGATTCTCGGTTACGCATAAAATTTCAAGGAGTTTTTCTATATTGTCTGATTTATGAATTACGTTCTCATGATATTAAAAAAAATTAAAATCCGCCCCGGCTTCATTAGAAAAATTAGGTTGGGTCCCTAGGAACCCCCCCCTTGGGCCCACTAACGGAAGTAAAAAAAAATCAGTATTTTACTAATTAAAAAATTAAAAGTAATTAAATCTGGGAGTTATTTGACTTAGTATAATACCTTAGGAGGTAATTAATTAATAATTAATAATACTTAATCCAAATAACCTTGATATGCTGATAGCATCAATTTTAGTGTTGTCATGCCGTGCTCTTAATGGGAGAAATAGGGCGATTTGAAGTTTCTGAGAAAAATACAAGATGGTATAAATTTGGCTATATTTGGCAATGATTATTTAATTGGTGCTCTAGAGTAGATATACTAAATTATTTTGGTTCAAAACTTATATTGGAGTTGCTGGGATGGAAAGTGCGAACACTCCTGTCGAAGAGTGACAATTTCAGTTGGTCATAGGTCATAGGTCGGATTTTCATTTATTGAGGGTATGGGGTTCTTACGTGATCCCCATAGTTGTGTTGGTGTCAGGATTAACCTCCCACGGGGAAAGTGGTATTCTGGGTTGGGTTCCCTAGGAACCCCCCCCCCTGGGCACTAACGAAGTTTTTTTAGCTTGGGACCTTATCGTGTTAATGCGATTCTCGAGTAATCGACATTAAACCCTAACAATAATCTCAAAGTGCAAAATATACCTCATGTCGTATTTTGGGCGACATTGATACCTCAAACAAATTATTACGTACACCGAAAAACGACTCTTATTAGATTTTTAGGAGCAACCAGTTCTGAATACAAGTGCTCCTCCAGGGACGGGGGTTTAAATATGGCAAGTCATTGCGTTACCTTTAAAGGCTGAGTAAATAAAATAATTTTGCCGAAAACAACATTTTAATTTCATAGACTTTACCTCCTGTCCTTCACCGAGGTAGTATGCCGGTGCCTCGAGGAGTTCAATCGGATCTTGTGGATATTGCAATGCAAAATATCCTTCAGTACCACCATAATCGACCTAAAATAAAAGTATTTTAAAATCCATAATTTAATATATCACAGTTCTTGTTTTAAAAATTAGAGCGTATACAGGTTGATTCAAGAAGTTTATTCATTCTTGTTGTGATTCAGTAACAGATCTGAGAGGAAGTCTATGAACAGTAATAGTAGTATAATATTTATTAAAGTCACACTCTTTATACAAAGACTAGCCAATTCTGGCTTATGAGTGACATACTAAAATATACACACACATAATAAAAATAGCACACAATGTACACAATAGCCAATTAGCTAAAAGACAACAAACACTATACAAAATTAAAATATTGGCTGATCGATCCACCGTGTGTCCCGTTGTCACACTTCTCTTAAACCCCACCATGCAGAGGTGCAAATAATTGGCCGACAACGCGCTGAAGCAGAGGGTGAAAACGTGGACACACCGTGCAACAGCCCAAAACATTAAACATAATTAATGAATTAAGCATATGCTTACATCACAAATGTATCTAAAGTTTTATATAAACAATTGATTTACGTAGAGTAAGAATATTGTTTGCAAACTTTGTAGTTTTATAGCAAAGGCTGCCGTCAGACATAATAAGCGAGAATTTATCATTGTCAGTAAGATCGGTGAAGGATGGGTTGATATGAGCAATATCATCAAAAAAGTGAGATCTGATGTTATCATAAGCAGAGCATACCATAAACAGTGAAACTCATCTTCTACATAATATGTCATTGCAAAGAGCAAATTCTGAAGGTCTAAATTGAAAAAAAAATGCACATACCACTTTAAGATGTAGAGATTTGATATTTAACATTTTCCCCACCTTTAAACGTGATTTTGTCAATTGTTTATTGTAATATACATTGTAAATGATTGCTTCGGTTGCTGTGTACTACTTTTGATTCACCGTGTCTTTTATGTTTTTCTTGATCTTTGTTGCTGCAATTGATTCATCTGCGATATCTATCTTGTATAAAAGCTACAATACATTTAATAAAAATATATCCTGATTTATGTAGTTTAATATATTATTACTTTTGTTTATAAATTTCCAAAAGATCTTTAACTAGGGAACACCCTGCATTGTTTACTTTTAACATACGGGATGTTAATATGGGATTCCCTAGTTTTAGTTTTAGATAGATAGCTGTATGCATATAAGATTGTCACCTAATTGCGAAAAAAATACTAGGGATGAGCTGATGGGAGTACGAAGACTACAAAATTAGGGAATAACAATTTCAGACATCCTACCCGTGATCAAGGCGGTCGGCTAAGAACCGACAATCTTGCTATTTATTTTTCACATTGTATTGTATTATTGACATTTATTATCAAATCTAAATATTTTGAACATAGTGCTTGCAGAGCTTTGAAATCAGTGTGCTTTAGAATTGAAGGGGATATCCTGCCTAGAGAAATACATTATTAATACACACACTTGGTGGTCTGTTGTGCACACTGAATCCTAATATAAAACCACAAATACACGTTGTGGTGACATACAGTGGTTGCGAGGGCCAAGGCCGTAGCTAGACGATTTGTTGGGGGAGGGAGTGTAAAATGAGAGACAACGGTCTATATGTTGTGTTGTGGTATGTATACTTTGCCGGCCATCCGGCCTGCAAGCGCCAGGACCTGAATTCTTCAAGTGAACCGACAGGCTCGTCTCAACCGAAATCAAACCGATATCAAATATATCCTGCCGTCCTTGCTACGCCAGCCCCTGCCCGTCGGCGTGACCGCCAATTGAGTATCGATTTCTACGTATCGACACTCTTAGAATTGTTTGTAAGCTGAACGAGTAACAATCAACCTCATCAAGGTATACCTCGACTCCAAATAAAACTAGTTGGGCCACATTTTAAACAAAGCCTAGTTGAGTCAAGCATAAAGTATATCATTAATTGTTATACAGTGTAAGTCAATAAAAACCCTACATTCAGGAAAGATTTTTTTCTTCAAGGGTTAGACGTTATTTTTGCTTCAATGTTTTGCTTTGGGTGTTTACAAAGGTAAACAGGCTATCAGAAGATTTTTATTTGGTGTCTTTCGGACTTTGGGTTAAGAAACTATGTCAATTTTGCGGAGAGACCTAAAAATTCAGTTTGGCCGATTTTAGCCATAAAATGCGGAGAGACTGACACCGACGTATACCATAACACATTATAGTAAAGACGATTCACACATGCAATTTCAGATGTTATCGATTTCTTCTCGACAAAACATAGCAGATTGAATAAAATGGTCTATTGAAACATAATCTAATAAAATATCTATCTTCCAAAAATGAATTACCATTGTTCAATCATACAGTGCCTCAGTTCATGAACATCATGAAACTGCCTTCGGAGATTTGTGTTTTACATATCTAAGGTCTTATTTGCACAAATACAGTATACTCAGCGTCCATAAATTGCAAGAAGAACTAAAGCTGAAGTTTAATGTAAATAAATTGGAATTAAAACTTAAAATTCAATATCGCAGTGCTGCTTTTTCAAGCGGAATACAAAACTTTCTATGGTTTGACTTTTGCTCCCAAGTTTCGTTGTAGGTTAAAACCATGAAATCTTGCTGATCCAAAGTAAACTGAGGTCTTAGTGTCACCAGCTATCCTGACTTTCTTATTTGGGAAATTGAACATTTTTTCACTTAGCATTTTCTTTTCTAACCTCTAACCTTCTATTGTTTAACAATAATTTGGTGTTCAATGTTTGTACTCAAATCACTGCTGAAGACCATGTTACTCTATGTAAACAATGCATCTTTGTTTGGCTCCAATTCGGCCAAACAGGATTTTTAAGTCTCTCAGCAAAATAGGCATAACTTCGTCCTCCTAAGTCCAAATGACACCAATTAAACGTTTTCTGAAAGCCTGTTTATCCTTCTTTATAACCATAGCAAACACTTGAGCAAAAACAAATCTTAACTATTTTAATTATTTTTCATTCTGAATGTAGGGTTTTTTGACTCGCACTGTATATTTGGGTCTATACTAATTTTTTTTAAGATTTAAAAGTTCAATCTTATGTATTTTACGCTGTCCTCTTCTTATTTCTACTATTTATGTTTTCTTCTTCCCTTTTTCTTTTACTTTCTCTTTCTTTCGCCTCTATTCCTCATTTTTCTTTTTTCTCTTCTTTCTTCTCGCTTTCCTTTCCTTTCTTTCCTTTTTTGAGGGTCACCCGCCTTGATAAAATCGCTTTGTGGTTTTTCTGGTTTGAATCTTTCCCTGTGTAAAATCAAATTCTCGCCACCCGAGACAAAGCTTGACAGATTAACCAATGCGTCGCCTGAGTAGAACTGATCGAACTTGTTAGTGGAAGCATGAAGGCATTGATGTGGAGACATGATAAGGCTATTTTTTTATGTTTTTTGGGGAAAGGATATGCTCCCACTCTCGCATTATTTTTGCCATATGATCTGTACCGACATGTGAACCACTGAATAAAGTTAGTAGAGGGCCTTGAATAAGGCTAGACATATAACGTAAACGTTCTTATAACGCTGTACTGTAGCCATCAAAGGGCCTAGCACCCAAATAAACCAAATACAAGAATATATGCCCTGCCAAGTGGGAACGAAGCCGCCGAGAACGAGTACCCGGAGAGAAATACGAATATGGACCGAGAAACCTAATTTTAAACATCAAAGCGGCCGAAGGCGAACTCATTGGTGAAAGGCGATGGAGGATGCGCTGCGCCACTTGTTCCCTCACACGTATGATGAGATAAGTGTATTGTGGCATAAGGATGTATCCGGATGGTTTTTGTGCTTGTTGGTTAATAACCTTTGATGTGTGATGTATGACAGGGTAAATTTTAGCAGTATAGATTCCATGATTTAAAGTTATTAATTTTGATTCAGCGTACGGAAAGGAGGGCAGCACCTGTGGTACTTTTTGCGAAAGAAAGACTTGTAGTCAGGAGTGAACTTGCATCCCACATTGTTCAAATTTTAGACCTTGGTATTGACTTATATCGTACCAAGAACTATGTATTTCAACGTACGGATTTGGGGAATAGAGGCGGCTAAGACATCTACATTTATATCCTAAATTACATCCGACGTTTATAGCGCCTGATTAACCTTGACAGAAAAATCGACAAAAATTTAGTTAAATAAAATGTGTGCCATGTTTGGACGCCCATCATATGCGACCCCAAGTAATATCAATAACCTGTCATAACTCCAAACAAGTTTTCAATTTGTTATTATGTTTTAAAACATATCACCTATTTTAATGACTTAAACGTTCTCCCTTGATGGGCATTTTTTCTTAATTAACGGATCTCAACTTTTCAAATAGAGGCGTTTTTATCAGGATTAAGCCTATTTGATCCATTATATTTACCAAACATGTTTTGCGATCTTGCGCTTTTTCAGAAGTGGAACGAGGAATGACACTCCCCTGCAAAGACCTGTGTGGTGAAACAAAATTGTTGACATATGGCTTATCAAAATTACTTTGTAATATTCTATATATTAATAATATTATATATATATATATATTCTTATTCTATAATATATATTTAATATATACAAAACCAATGTCTTCATGGAAGTAACTGTGAGTAGCCCATGGAGTACCCACCTGCCTGGGTACACTCGCCAGCCGCAAAATTGGGGGTAATCATCTACCTAGGTACACACTCAGTAGCCTAACCACTAGTCACCCCATGCAAGGAGTACCTGCATGGGTACTCCAAATGCAAATGAGTTTGAGTTCTGTGTGATTATTTTGTAGTAACTTATCATTACTACATTTTGGTCACATTTTTTTTTTTTTTAAAAAAAGGTTTTTGTTTTTTTTTTTGTTTTTTATTTTATATGTTTTTTGACACAAAATGTCATATTATAGGGGTTTTTGGTGATGCTCAACTCAAATATAGATGTTCCTAAGCTTTAAAATGATCAAAAGTCGTAAACACAAGATAATGTTTGGCGCCCTCTATGGTGCAAAGCGCTGCCTCTAGGCACCGGTAGGGAACCTGTGAAGGTACTCCCGTGGTGTAGCTGCAGAGGTACTCGACGTCTCCATGTGTACCTGTCAGGCACCTTGCAGGCAACTGTAGAGTACACTATATTATGGGTACTGCTAATTAAACATAGCTGCTATTCCCCCCATGGCTTTGGGTCTTCGAATTCCTTAGTTTGTTGGCACTGCATCAATAATTATCAAGGGGGTACCCTTCGAGTAGCGTTAAGAGTACCCTGAAGTGCTAAGCTCTGGTTACACTTCGATCAGTATTGTGGCCAAAGTCAGACCTTTTGAAAGTTTCGAAATATCACTTTATTGCCTCAGGTCTTGTCTCATTTATATATATTATTATATAATATATCTATATATATCTATATATATATATCTGTAGACAAGAAATCACACTACAAGTATTGTAGTGCTTATCAGCAGAGTATTCATGCACTACTCGAGTTTCGCCTTTTCGCTCTTCAGTACAATACAAAATATTTTATACAAATAATAATAATCATGTTGTGTACCAAAACAGTGTAGAACGCAAAGTAAAAACGGTGCGTATCATGACTACAAATTAACTGCGCATAATATGCGCGTGTTTGCGTAATTATCATAAAGATTGCGCGGGGGGTGGCGGAATTGTATTTTGGCGGTTTTGTTGTATATGAAAATACACAATTGTAATACAAATTTTAAGAGCATATCAAAAGTGTGGATTTACCCTATAAATACATTTTGGAACAAGGGTTGGTTAAATAAGTTGTAATGGATAACGAAAGTATGGTAGCAAGGACATAATGTCAATTTGGTGAAATAGTAAAGTTTTGGTGTTTTGTGTGGGAATGTGACGTGGTTTTTTAGTTCGTGTTCGTGTGTGTGGTGTTTAGTGTGGGTGTGTGTGTATAAGATATAATGTGGTGTGTGCGTATACACCCCATCACATACCCACACGCAGACGCTCGCGCGACCACAACACCTATATATATATACACACACACAATCAAACACACACACACGCACACTAACCTAAAAAACACGTCCATTCCACACAAAACACCACACTTTAACTCATTTCACCAAATGACATTACGTCCTGCTACCATACTTTCGTTCATCCATTACAACTTATTTACCACCTTGTCCAAAATGTAATCTTATAGTGAATCCCACTTTTATATCTCTTAAAATTTGTATTTAATGGTGTTATTTTCATATACAAAAACCTCCAAAATACATTCCCGCCACCCACGCGCAATCTTATGAGTACCAAACACGCGCAATATTATGCGCATTATTGTATTCAGGATACGCACGCGTTTTATAACACGCGTTCTACAACTGTTTTGTACACAACATTGAAATTTATAATTATTTTGTATAAAATATTTGTATTGTACCTGAAGAGCCGAAAGGCGAAACCGAGTAGTGCAATTAAACGCTGCTGCATAATCACTAACCATACTTGTCGTGTTGTTTCTTGTCTACTATATTACTTCACTGTGTTTGGACTCTCCCTTCGTTTTACTATATATATAATTATATAATATATATATATATATAAT
This sequence comes from Ophioderma brevispina, assembly GCA_023653785.1. Lineage (NCBI taxonomy): Eukaryota > Metazoa > Echinodermata > Ophiuroidea > Amphilepidida > Ophiodermatidae > Ophioderma > Ophioderma brevispina. The sequence goes on from JAMKCH010032924.1 coordinate 26,633, forward strand.
ATATATATAGAATATCTATTATCTATATATCTAAAGTATGTTTAGATGAATAAACACAAAATATTGACTGAAACTGTGGCAAACTATACCTTCTTTGAAGTTTGAATCCTTGAAGCTTGAATGTTTATGAACTTCCCCTCCCTGGTGCTCTATGACTTTGCGGCAGCGATTCTTCCACACCGCGATCTCCCTCGATAAGATTTGGAAGAATCCGTATGACCTCACGGTTGACATAATCCCATGATCCTTGATTTTTTTGACCACATGTCGGACCCTACTCGATTAAGCTTTACTGGCAACATCATTATCTGTGTCCGCTGCAGTCTGAGTTCAATCACTCTTTTCTCTCCCTTTCTGGTGCATTTTACCTTTTCTTTTCTTGTTTTCACGTGACTATTGGCCTTTAAATCAAAGATGCACCGGAAGTTATTTGGCACACTGCATAAAACGGTCTCAAAATTAACACTATTGGTCAATTTCACGGATAAAACATTCTACACGGAGGTTGACATGTTGTCCTTGAAAGTCTTGACACCCAGTTTGTTTACATGCTAAGGCAACTGCCTTATGGCAGCCTAACGATTCTTTGCCTTCCATCTTATCCGAATCAACCCAATATATATATCGTCGGGTGTATTACAAAATGACGGATTTTATGAACAATATACGATTTCGAGAAAAGTCGCTAAATCTAAAGATTCAGTAAACATTCCCTATACGATTCAAACGAAATCAAAGCCGATTAGCACACATAACTGAAACATTTGACAATTATTATGATAAAAAATTATTGTGTGATGCAAAAGGTGTTGGTGTTGGAAAGCAACGACTTTTTGTGACAGAGCCAATGTTTCCTCTCTCAACTTGTCCTTGAATTTTTAGGGGGAACTTATTTTTTGGGAACCGTATATTTTGGATATATTACATTGGAAGTTTTAAAGATCTTAAAAGGCATATTGTTTGTGCCGTCTTTAGAGGTAAGCATATCAACCACCTTAAAAGGTCAGCATTAGTTCTACTGGGTATAGAGCCGCCGAATTATGCTCTATCACAAACACTGATGGTAGTGTCATTGAAAGATTGTCGGGTCAATTAGATTTCAGGTGGCCAGATTGGATTTTACGGTAATTATGGTGATCAAATCACATCAAAAACTCATCCAGTAGATTCCTCGTGCTTAAAAACCGGATAGATTAAATTATGGCCATTTGAATGAATTTGAGAGTAGTGGTGGCCATACTGGATTTCCTAGGAATTTTCCACACCCTCGAGAAATTATTGGCTTCGGTCGTCATAAACTAAAATGACCGATATAAAAGTCTGTACTCCATTTTAGTGTCAGTGTGTCAATTACTTCATGTTGTGAAACCGTCTCGAATCGTCAAGCTTGAGTCGGTTGAACCAAAGATATCTTAAACAAGATAGGAAACGCCCCATGTTTTGCATAACGGAAGTGGACATCCATGGGTTAGAACGCTCCTAGTGTTTGGAAGGTAAAATCGACGACATGGTATATTTCACTGTGTGAAACAATGGCGCGAAGTTGAAATGTGTCATGTTATTTGTTTGAGGTTGCTTGAATAATTTACAGCATTTATAACAAATTTTCATTTTTTTTTTCAAATTCCTAAGGACAAAGGAAAGACAGAATGTTATTTTGTGGTGATTTGCCTTAGCATTATAGGAACATTAAGAAATCGTCCCTTTGTCCCACTGACTTAAAAAAATAAAAAAAAAATAAAAAAAAAACAAAACAAAACACAAACAAACAAAAAACAAAGGCGAGTTTTGGGAACAGCACTCTACTGGCGTCTGTTAGGTAATCAATTACCTGACGAAGAAGCGTTATATCGTTTGCCGTACAAAATAGAGGGGGAGTCCAGACCTATCTTGGCTCTCGGGATGCCTGCACGTACCCATACGGTCAAGAGCAATTATCTAGAATAATGCACTGCGGCAAGGTTCTTATCCATCATACACTTCGCGACAAAAACAATGATTACTTAATTAACAACTTATTAACTACAAATTATTCCAAAGTTTCTCAAACAATGAACCGATGAATGAGAGTAATCCTGGGTAATCTCCCTCTTTCACATCCTCTCTTGAAAAAGCTAAAAAAACGTACAAATTAACAAAGGTAAGCGTACTCTGCATTGTACATGTATGTTTCACTTTTTCATTGTAATTATTTTATGTTTTCGATGTGCCTGAAGTAATTTTCATAGTACACCTTAGTGCGTTGTGTGATAGCTGTGCAGCGATTATACAACAATAAATTATATTTCAAAATCAACACGTGGCTCTAATGCATGGCGATATAAGAAGACGTGCTGCAGGTCCAGATTTAGAAACCATTATGCTGTACTCACACAATTGAAAGGACGAAAAGTCATAGTCCATAATGTCCGGTAAATTCAAAATGTCATTCAAATGATGGATCAACATGAATGCTCCAGTGGCTCTGCAAAAAAATGCAAATTTTGAAAAGGAATTTGAAATTGTTGAACAAATGTAAGATGTGGAATAAAGGGTCATTTGGTACATTTTCGGGTAACATCGTAATCAAGATGACTACAAAAAAGCGGGAATCAACGTACTCTGGGGACATGGAGTGGTGTTTAACTAGCTATCGTCACTGGGCGGGAAAAAAACCTCATATGTGCATTTGACCTTAAACAGCAACACCTCACATGTAGTAAAAAGTGTAACGTGACAAAACCTCATGTGTAACATTTTCGAGGGACACCAAAAATTTAATAATTTGCTGTAATGCCTTGCACAAGGAAGGTTTTCCTTTCTAAATATATTTAGATAATTATTTACTCCAGATTCTGAAATAAACTGCTAAATGATCTACTATCATATTTGGCTTGAAAATCTAACTAAAGACCCCCAAAAAAGTAACGCAGCATGTCTAAATATCCCCATAGGTTACAAACCAATGGTCTTTGCACAAAAACATAAAATTATATCAATAGTTCGTTTTCTTCCGTAAATTTTGATACCCATCTTGCCCCATTGCGATCAATAATGCCAACACAATGCCCATTATAAGAAAATCTCTCCCTTTTTAAAAGTTGCAATAAAAGGTATAGCCATATTGATTGCCATTCAGCGAAAGATCGCATTCTTCCCGTGAAGTGTGTGTCACTTAATGCATAGTTGTGTATTGTAACCTTGTAATAATGTCTTCAGATACAACTTTGAAAATGTGACACATTTTCATAAAATGGACATTGTGTTGGCTATATTGATCACAATTGAGTAAGAAAGGTGTCAAAATTTGCAGAAAAAACAGAGTATTGATATCATTTTACGTTTTCGTGTATAGACCAATGGTTTGTAACTTATGGGGGTATTTAGACATGCTGCGTTACTTTTTGGGGGTCTTTAGAACCCGACGTGACCAATTAATCATCATCAAAAACTCATCCAGTAGATTCCTAGTGTCTTTAAATTTTAACCGGATAGAGCATAAAAGTATGGCCATTTGAATTTGAATTTGAGAGTCAGTGGTGGCATAATGTTGGATTTCTAGGAATTTTCCACACCCTCGAGAAATTATTGGCTTCGGTCGTCATAAACACAAACGACCGATATAAAAAGTCTGTAATCCATTTTAGTGGCAGTGTGTCAATTACTTCATGTTGTGAAACCGTCTCGAATCTGTAAGCTTGAGTCGGTTGAAACCAAAGATTCTAAACAAGATGTTTGAAAGTGTCATGCTATTGGTTGAGTTTGCTGTGAATAATTTACAGCATGTTATAATACAATGTCATTTTTTTCAAAATTCTAAGGACCCCACGGATAAGACAGATCTGTTATTTGTGGTGATTTGCCTTAGCATTATAGGAACATAAGGAAATCGTCCCTTTGTATCATGACTTAAAAAAAAAAAACAAATAAAAAAAACACAAACAAACCAAAAAACATTAAGGCGAGTTTTGGAACAGCACTCTACTGGCGTCTGTTAGGTAATCAATTACCTGACGAAGAAGCGTTTATTTATCGTTTGCCGTACAAAATGAGAGGGCGGAGTCCAGGACCTATCTGGCTCTCGGAGGCCTCACACGTACCCATACTGTCAAGAGCAATGATTCTAGTTTAATATTGGGAAGCACTGCGGCAAGGTTCTTATCCATCATACACTTCGCGACAAAAACAATGATTAACTTAATTTAACAACTTATTAACTACAAATTATCAAGTTTCTCAAACAAGTTTACCGATGAATGAGAGTATCCTGGGTAATTGTCTCCCCTTTCTCATCCTCTCTTGAAAAAAGCTAAAAAAAACAAAGGTATAAGCCTTACCTGCAGCTGATACATGTTATGGTTTCATTTTTTCATGTTTTTGTAATTATTTATGTTTCTATGTGCCTGAGCTCAATTTCAAGTACCCCTTATTGGTTGTGTTGTGTGATAGCTGTGAGCGAGCATAACTTAACAATGACATTATATTTCAAAATACAACACGGGATCGAATGCATAGTGGCGAGATAGAAGACGTGCTGCAGGTCCAGATTTAGAAACCATTATGCTGTACTAACACAAGAAAGGACGAAATGGTCATATTCCATAATGTCACGGTAAATTCAAAATGTTGATTATTCAAATGTATGGATTGTTCACAAACATGAATGCTCAGTTGGCTCTGACATAAAAAATTGCAAATTTGAATTGTTGAATCATGGTGAACGATTGTGGAATATAAGGTCATTTGGTAAATTTTCGGTAACATCGTAATCAAGATGCACTACAAAAAAGGCGGGGAATCAACGTACTCTGGGGACAGGGAGTTGGTGGTTTAAAACTAGCTGATCGTCATTTTTGACCAGGTCGGGAAAAAAACTTCATATGTGCATTTGACCTAAACAGCAAACCTCAATATGTAGTAAAAACAGTGTAACGTGACCAAAAACCTCATGTGTAACATTGTCGAGGGACACCAACCCATTAATTAATTTTACTGTAATGACTTGCACAAGAAGGTTTCCTTACTAAATATATTTAGATAATTATTATATTAGGTTCCACTCTGAAATAAACTGATAAATGATCGGACTATCATATGGCTGAAAAGCTAACTAAAAGACCCAAAAAATAACGCAGCATGCCTAAAATCCATAGGGTTACAAATCATTGGTATTTGCACGAAAACATAAAATGTTTATATCAATAGTTCGTTTCCTTCCCTAAATTTTCAACAGAGGATGTTGCAAGTGTTGACGGAAAAACATGAAAAATACAAAAAACTTAAAAAAAAAAATCTCTCCTTTTTAAAAGTTGCAATAACAGGTATAGCCATATTGACTGTCATTCATTGCGAAAGCTCGCATTCTTCCCGTGAAGGGTGTGTCACTTAATGCATAGTGTGTATTGTAACCTGGTAATAATGTCTTCAGATACACTTTGAAAATGTGTTTACCAACATTTAATAAAATGGAACATTGTTTGGTATATTATCACAAATTGGGAGTAAGAAAGGTTCAAATTGCGAAAAAACGACTATGATATCATTTGATTTTTTTTGTTTTCGTTGTATAGGACCAATGGTTTTGTAAAATTATGGGGTATTTAGACACGCTGCGTTACTTTTGGGGGTCTTTCGAACCCGACGTGCCCAAAATGCACATGGTTTTCGCACTGGGTTCTACTTTTCACATTATGGGCTTTGCAGTTTGATTATGTGAAGTTATATATGAGGGTTTTCCCGCCCATCGACGCTATGTGTCTCTAAGTCTAGTATACAGCGCTAACTTCGACTTCCAATTCTCGTTCATTTTTTTAGTTGCTACTTAAAAGTTATAAGCAGAGAGTTTATGTCCCAGTTTGATCAATCGCTGTCTTGTAAACAAACACCGATGTAGTAAATGATCTTGCAAGTGATTAAGCTCAAAACAAAACACAGATTTCTTGTAAAAAGAAAAGTGGCGATCCCAACTTTTTTTTAAGTGTATGCGCATTTGATAAATTTCTGAGCATATCTAAGTTATTCTAGGATACTGTTATTATATATTAAAGAAACATAATTTGAAAGTAAGGTTTCACCATCTCTCTAGGTTAAAGCAATAATAGCACATTTTTAATAAGAGCTTCCCCAATTTTCCAAAAATGTTGAGATTTTTACACGATAAACTATAAGAAAATGACAATTCAGCAATAAAATAAAGTAACCTAGAAATTAGAGACAAAACATAATTTTTAAATTCGGAACAAAGGGAATGCAAATAAACATGGACCTATTTCCACAAAATATATACGGGGAATGAAAAAGTTGTTCATAAGTGTTCGATTGTGTCCAATCTACCTATATTGAATGCAAATATTGTCATTTTTTAATGTTTTCTATTTTGAGTAGGTGGCATTTTAGTGATTATTTAATTAACGGGGTGATGGATGTTATTATTTTTTTTTCATGAAAAGATATCCAAGAGTTAGACAAATACAAGGAAAATTATATATAGTCAGTCTTAAAACTGGCAAAATCTAGCTTGCGGGTTCCCGGGATCCCTCCCCTCGTTCACGTTAGATCTGATGATGTTATGATCATATCACGCTAAAGTCGATCTGAGCCTGTCAACTAGGAGAACTACCCCTGAGTGATGACGTCAAGAAATGAACGAAAGTTGATTACAGGAGAGCAACCATACACTAAATCTTAATGGTGACTGGCTAACTTCGAATCCACGGGATGAACCCAAGTTCTGTCGGAGTTGGCCAACCATATACGTATGCACGTACATATGCACGTACGTATTATAGTTACGTACATACAACACACCTTGCGTATGGCATTGCAAAAGAGTCTGCACGAAATGTTTTGATGGTTTCTGGGCAACATCGACCTGTCGATTCTAAAATCTTGATGATTCAACGTTTGCATCCTTGAGCACTAGTATAGAAGGCGGGTAAAATAACAGGGGGCAACTTGAGAAACTTTTCATACCGGACCAAAAGGTGCATGGATATGTTCATATGGTTCTAAGCATTAAAAAAGGTATAATTTGCTCTATATAGGACAATTACTTTGAACATAATAGGCTTAAACTTGTTCAAGGTCAACCTGTGTAATTAACAATTTTATAGTGCACAGATTTTTCTCAGATGGGCTCAAAATTCTTCATGCTTAAAGATAGTAATGTAAAATACAGTAATTTGTTTGGCATTGGGAATATAGTTAAGGGGAAATAGTCTTAAGGCCCACGGGGTCTATAAGCGATTAGCTCCAGACGAAAAGAATGGAGAGGACACCAAACTGGCATTGACGCATCAGTTGTACGTAGGATAATTTAATCCAAGCAAGCATTCGAACAGATGGAGGAACCAAATAACAATGACATCCAACAAGATAAAGTCCAGGTTAATGCGAGTATGTGAAATACTCGCAGACTCGCATCATAACCTGGAACAGTCCGGTCATCCCGGACGTTGGCTTCATTTCAATCATACAGCCAAACAAGATAATGCCCAGGTTCCTGCGAGTATGTGAAATACCTGCGTACCCACAGACTCGCATCAGAACCTGCAACAGTCCGGCCATCCCAGACGTAGGCATCATCTCAAGCAGCATCCACCGGACGCATCCCTCCGGACGCTGCAAGTGCGCGCACACCACAAGCACAACAAAGGTGCTAAATCTTTGCAAGTATGCGATTCGAAGCAGAAATCGCAGATTTGCAACACAGGATTTCAACCGGGATTTCAAACAAGAGAACATTGGTTCCTCGATATAATCATGACTAAGTACAATAATTATTTTTGGCCTAACAATTTAGAGCAATGGGCCTATCACAAATGTATGCATATTTAATGAGCTGAAGAAGGACTCCTCCTGAGAGCAAATGTTGGCCTAAATATCACGTAAATAAAACCTATATTACAATTTATATGGGCCCTTAATCCAGGAAAGATGAAAACTAATACAATTTGTGTAAACTTGTTGCCAAAATGTTTACAGTTTCCGCCACTACCACTTGAACCAAAAACATTTGGGAAAAATGGTCAAAAATAGGAAAACATAAAAAACATATTTAGTCTCTAAGCGTGGTATATATGCAAAATGCTATAGATTTAAAACATAATAATACTAGGGAGAACCAATGCAACTTAGTTGCAGCAGCTCAAAGAGTACCATGATACAACAATTAAGCATATTAATAAACACTATAGTTTGAGCAACAATTTCTTGGCCATGCATGGCGTACGCGCGCGTTGCATGTTGCGTGAACTGCGTCTACGTACAACCCAGAGGTGCGCCGTTTCGGCAGAGAGACGGGCGTACCTAGTAACTTGGCCAAGAAATTACTACTCCAATTATAAATTGGAAAATAGCGCATAACACAAACTTAAAATGGGAGGGAGGGTGGGAAAATAATTTATACAAAAGTTATGAGAAAGGAGAAAACCATCCTACACACATGAAGCACTGATGTGTTGTGACCGACAGACGCGAAGCCCATACAGCGGACAAGGACATGCAATGATTCCATTGGATGCTGAGGCCTGAAAGGTGAGCTATGATTGGACAAAGGCGCATTGAGGATGCTATTTAGCATAACACTCCTCGGCGATCAATGGAGCTTAAAGAGCAACATCAAGGACGCGTAGTGCTTCTTTCCGACAGGCGCTAAACTAGTTTTCCTTACGATGAACTTCGGAAAACATTATTAGCACGGTTCTCTGTTAGATCATGTTGTAACGTTTCCATACAAACAATTTGAAACCAATTTCAAACTACTCGGATCATTATAAATGTTTACACCCATGTTGAACTTGAACAGGTTTGGCCTGTCGTGCAAAAACAAAAGGTTGTAGATATATGAAACTATACCTTTTTCAATCCTTAGAACCAGATGAACATGTCTATACACCTTTTAACTCCGTGTTAATGAAATATTTACCAAATTTCCCTGTTAATTAACCCCTTCCCTATCTCAAAATGCTCAAGGATTACAAAGTTGCATCATGAAGATCTGGAATCAGCAGGCCAATGTTGCCCGGAAACCATCAGAAGATTTTATGCAGACTCTTTTATAAGGTCGTATATGGCTAGCGCAGGACTAGTATGGAGGATGGTACATAGGTACTGCGTAAGTGCGTACGTACGGAGGTAGATATATCATAGCATATGTGATATCTGACTATATTGTCTTTTATAAAATGAATGAACTTAATTACCGTTCATCTTGAATGGCCTTCGCCAGCATTATGTGATCGTAGGTAGGGCTCACGAAGATAGTCGTAGACGTTTTGAAAAAGGGCTTGACTACTCCCAATTGGGCGCCACCTCCCCCAAGAGACATGATTACAAGGTATCTTGAAGTCTGCGGTTAATGACAAAATTATTAAGCAATAGCTGATTGAGCCTATACTGGTAATACTATGCACATTTTAATCTCCGGATGGAGAGCCTGGCAGCATTTATTGGAGTTTCGGATCAATATTCTGGTTCAGAAGTGGCCTACTATTGGTGCGAAAATAATGGCTTCAAATCTTAGCATTACTAAAAATGTTTAATCCAATCATGTGTCAAAGCCGTAAAGTTCATCACAAAGAGTTTATTTGTAGAAATAGAGGTATTCGTTTTTTAAAGTTTAGTGACGATCTTTTATTCAAAGACCTACTTGTACAATGGGTAAAATGACCATACTGCATGCAGTCTGTTTCATCCTTAAAATAGGTCCATCATGCACAACCAGTATATCATCGCTTGGTGGGAAAAACCTTATGTGTTACTCCAGAGGTCAAATGCAAAACCACATAATGTCAAAAGGTGGGCCCCAGTGCTAAAACCTCATATTTGCATTTTGGTCACTTCGGGTTCTAGTTTTAATTTCAAGCCAAATATTATAGTTTCAGAAGCTAGAGTATCTAAATATAATTTAGAAAGGAAAACCTTTCTTGTGCAAGACCTTACAGCAAATTATTCAGTTTTGGTGACTCCCGAAAATGTTACATATGAGGTTTTGTTATGTTACCGTTTTAGAGGAGGCGTACGAGTCGCCTCTATTAGCTTGGCTTTGAAAATTGCATCGAAATTGGGGATTTCTACGTTACAATGTGATATATGTTACATAGGGGCCGGGTGCTTAAATTATTGTGTAAAATATACAGCCTGTCTCAAAAAAAGTGGTACAATCAGAAAAAAATGGTTAAATATGAAATTTCAAAATAAGTCATTCTTACTTGGACATAATCATAATATTAAAGAACAAAGACCAGGCTTTCCAATGGTGTTTGTTTTATCTCATTTGCTTTTGTCAATACAGAGATATAATCAATTTAGTGCGATATACCAAAATCGATTTTATGCCACTTTTATGCACGGGCAGAGTTGTTTCGCCCAGCTATGCCATGCCGTCTTGGAGCTCACAAAAGATTGCAACTTGACAAAAAGAAACAAAACACAGATTAAATTTTAGTAAACAATGAAGTCTAGTTTTATCGACATTATTAAGTTTTAATATAGTCAACATAATCAGTTCAGTTATAAAAATCTTTTTTTCGGTCCGAATTTGGTATTAGAAGAAAGCTACCATTTTTCTCATTTACCCTGTGAAATCTTAGGGCAAAAGGATGTTTAGTTTGGACGTTATGAGCGAAAATATGCCCCAATTTGTTCGACCAATATTAATTTTACACAGCACTCTATGGGGCTTACAAAATCAAATGTTTAGGTCTCACATCAAAACGGATTGAAATATCGGCGCCAAAATTTACAGATGGAGTTTCAAGATGAAAACTTCATCTACTTAAATCAGACCATTCCCCTTTAAAATGTAGATAATGGTCCCAGCAATCCAAATCAAATTGTTACCATTGTTTATCCCTTCCGTTGGCAGCCATCTTGGATTTCAAGATGGCCACCATTTTCAACATATTTTACTCTATATCTGGACTTTTGAGCAACATAAAAGGTCAAGGAACACAATTATCACATCCAGAAAGTTGCAGATTGTTTCCTTCAGGTGGACATCTTGAATTTCAAAATGGCCGCCATTTTCAACATATTTTGCTCTATATCTGCACTTCTGAGCAACATAGAAGGCTCAAGTTGGCGGCAAATACCCATGTTTGTGATGCCAAGGAACACAAATATTACATCCGTAAAGTCACAGATTGTTTCCTTTCGTCGGCCATCTTGAATTTCATAATGACCACCATTTTAATATGTACACTTCGCCCAATATATGGACATCTGAGCAACATAAAAGGCTCCATTTGGTGGCAATACCCATGTTTGTGATGTCAAGGAACGCAATTCAGAAAGTCATCGATTGTTTCCTTCAGGTGGCCATCTTGAATTTCAAATTTTCAAATTTTTTGAATGCCAATACCCATGTTGTAATTTTTATTGATATTGATGTTGTGGCAGAGTGTCACCGCACAAACACACGTGGAAGACACTCTACTTGAAGAGGTGAAACACTACCCTTATTTAGGAGTGGAGTTGTCATCTGACCTTTCTTGGAATAACATTTATAATCAGACTGCGCCAAGCGAATAGAAAATCGGGTCTACTTAGAAGAAACTTTTCCTGTTGTGACAGAGCGGGGGGACTAAAGAAGCTGCCTACAAAGCATAGTTCGGCCAATCTAGAATACTGCCCGACGAAATGGGATCCCACAGAAAAAAAAACATCACCCACATTGGACAAGTTCAAAGAAGCTGCTGCCGATTCACCTTTAATGACTATTCTAAAGAATCAAGCGTCACCGACTGCAACCAAGCTTGAATGGCGAACCCACTCGACATCAGACGCATGAAGCCCGAATATGTACCATCTACAAGAAATTCATGGCCTCATTCAAAATAATATTGACTCTCTTATGCACCAACCATAACGACCAGCTACAACAGACCAAAACACCAGACAACACCATAGCAGCTTCATCTACGATGCATAGACCAAACAAGAAACTATCTCATTAACTCTACCCAAGGACTATACCAGAATGGAATTACCTCCCCGACTACATCAGGATAGCTACTTCAATTGCCGTTTAAAACTCAGTTGAGCTCCATGGACCTGCCACCATTGCGCATAAATCTCACTTTAAAATTTAGTGCCTCCAGCCCTTCCAGCGTTACCTTTACGGGACAGCCACACCAGGCGATTGACAGTAGCTGACAGTACAGAAACAATATCTTTTGAAGAGTGATAAAAGATTCTAGTGACAAGGCACCGACGCTAGTCACCGACGGCAACTCGCGCATGTGTAGTACAATTCCTGACTGACATAAGTTCAAAGTTCACCGCGTGCAATATACACAACACCCATGCAGTAATCATGTGTGTGAAATTGTAGTGTCATGCAAACTATGTTTGACCGCGCCACAAACACGGTTCGCCGCTATAATTATGACAGCAATCAATACTCCCATATTGCATTTCCCAATTCAACTTGGTTCCACTGACGGAAAATAGCCATGCATTTTACTAGTAACCTAGTAAAAGTAAATGTCACCTGGCAATAACATGACACTGGGGTTCAGGAATGATCTAAGTAACCCCGACACAGATAGTCATCTCCCTATTCACATTATATCGCGCATTATCTACGCTTATTTAGGATTAACTTTTTCAACCCCATTTCCGGGATTGACTCATGCGCAACAATACTAACACAAAAACAACACCACACTCACAACGAAAGTCTTTTTAATTCGTTTGGCAGCTTCCGATAAGCCTAGACCATCCCGGATTTTCCATTATCATTGCGCGTATAATTTTGTACCATCTGAGGTCTCTCGAACATCATGAACACACAATTTCATCAGAAATTTCCAAAATCTCGCCCCCTCCCCAATCTGTATCACAAATACGTTACCATTCAGTAATGAGAATGAGGCGCGCCATTCCTTTGGTAATTGGTAGACGAAGAGATTGTTCGTGCACCGTGAAAGACAAGGCAAGAAACCACCCCCAACAGAAAAAGGGTGCTGATATGATACCTAGAAGAAAGAAGAAGACTACTGCCTTTGTCCTCATATACCAAAGTCATCAAGCCAGTAAAACGGAACTGAAACAAGCACTATTTAGCTATTTAAAAACTGCATTATTCACAATGTAGCACCAGGTTAAAGCCCCGATTTGAAGTCCAGCTTCCTGAGTCCAGACATTTCGCTCCTAACCAATTCGGAATATGGGTTGTCCAAGCTACTGAAGGTCCCACCTATCTTGAAAAAGATGCATGCCAACTTTGTAAACGTAATTGCTTGCGTTCATCATCAGCACTGCCACGTCCAGACACTATCAACAACGAGCCAAGACAGAAGAAACTTGTACATGAAGCACAACTGTAAGATATTGATGTCATCTGCACACCGCATTGGCACAGCAAACATCGCTCTACAGAGAATATCCATGGCTATGAACTAGTGACAGACTCCGCCGGGAATATAAGAAAAATGCAGCTTCAGGAGGTGTAGGGTTTCTTTTCTCCCACAGGGCTTCTTCAGGTCATGTGCCAGCCCTTCCTCAACTGTAAGAGGCATCCGGAAGCTACACTGATGGGTATCCGGAAACAACAGTTATATGCTGCTCCATCCACATAAAACTCGGTCCTCCTCGCTTTTACCATGGACTGTACACTGCCACCGTGCAGTTTCAACCAATAATCGTCTGTGCATCCCTGGAGATTCCGGTGCTCGACTTGGGCCTGGGGACGTGCTTTCCGTAGAGAGGCGTGGCAACAAATCCAAATCAACAGGTGACTGTGACCCCCTCGCCCCAAATGGAAACTTGTCCCAGCTAGACCTACATTTCTGAGAGGGTGATTACCTGCAGCATTAAGACCTCACGAGCCTACAATACTTTTGAAGCTGTTAGCTGATCAGAATTGTCTCTTGAGGACAGATAAGTGTACCGTCAGAGTAACCCCCCCCTAGATATATCCCATGAAACCAATGACTGGAGAAAGGTACTGGGAGATACAAAGCTTTGGGAGCAGTATACTGTAGCATTAACATGTTTAACACTCTTGTTGATGAGTTCGAAGATTATAATCCCAGCAAAGTATATGAAGTCGTCACATCAACCAACAGAGAAATTGCACTGGAGATGATACCTAGAAGAAAGAAGAAGACTACTGCCTTTGCCTCATATGACAAAGTCATCAAAGCCAGGGAAAAACTGAACTCTGTAGGGAAACAGCACCATAGTAAATCCACCAGAAGCTCCAAGCAAAACCTTGATGCCGATAAGGCTGCACGATGATGCTTACTCCGTGGTGCTTGAGGAGCTGAAGGCTGAAGCACTTGACACCCTACATCTCAAATACAAGAATGCTGCTCCCTGGGAGGCACTGAGGGAGCTGACTGATAAGAAAGCCCCCTCCCACCTAGTCATAGGTGAAACAACTGAAGAGCGCCTTGACATATGGTTTCAGCACTTTAGTTCTCTACTTGGCAAACCAGTTCAGAATAACACTAACCTTGATGAACCTTTCTTCAATCAAAAGATAGCAGACGCCCTTTCTATCAAGACCGGACCTTTCACTATAGATGAGCTTCTGATCTGCCTGAAGAAACTGAACAACACCAAGACGCCTGGTCCCGACAACATTCCTGCAGTAATCTCGAAGATTCCACTTTTTCATGATCAACTGTTGGAATTTTTGTAATGACACCTACATGGAAAACAAACCAGCTGCTTTATTATATTAACATCGTTCATCACTCTACCAAAGAAAGGTAACCTTCAACAACCCCAAAACTACAGAGGAACCACACTGTCATCACTGGCCTCTAAGATCTTTATACAAATCAATGCTGCTCAACAGAATCGTTTCTCACACAGATCCCATTCTCAGACGAAACCAGAATGGTTTTCGTAAAGGCAGATAAACACTACCTCAGATACTTGCCCTCAGAAGGATCATAGAAGAGTTGAGAATTTCCAAGAGAAAGGCTTCAATTGTGTTTGTACACTTTTCCAAGGCTTTTGACAGTGTCAACAGAGATGTAATGCTGAATATTCCTACCAAATATGGTGTTCCAGACGAGACTGTCAAAGCAATTGCCATCACGTATGATAACCCATCTAGCTTTGTGCAGACCATAGATGGGCCCACAAAGGAGTTCCTAACAACTGCTGGAATCCTCCAAGGAGATACTCTTGCTCCTATCTCTTTGTAATCATGGTTAAATCACATCGATTTCACTCTTTTGTTTTTTATCATTTCTGAGTGAGGCCCTCTGTTGGTAAAGCTGTAACAAGT
>JAMKCH010032925.1:0-36555 GCA_023653785.1 Ophioderma brevispina
AAAGTGTGTTTATTTTCTGCAACACCTCCGTTTTAACTGTAATAATCCCCAAGCTAATTTTGTCAAATTTGAATGGGCTAGTCTGCTTGGTACACAGCCGCAATAAAAATTCTGGGTGCCATGGGCCAATATGTAGTGCTCTACTCCATAGTTCTAAATTTTCTCACTTTTTCAATGTGGAAACTTTTCATGTTGCCAGAAATTAAAATGTATTAAAGACCTCCCATGAATAACTTTGATATATTTGATGTAAGTAAAGCATGAACTTTGTAATGAAATGCAATAAATTCTGATTTTTTTTTTCCTGTTACATTCTTTTTTAGGCACTTTTCAGCTTTTTTCACCCAAAAAAGCTAAAAGTCCAAACTACATCAACGGCCGTTGCCAAAAAAAATTTGCCACACAAGCGTACAAAATTGACATTTTCTTCTATAGTTCGAGAATAACGTTGCAATATATCATAAATCTCTCAATATTTGCTCAAATCTGATTTTGAAGGCATTTTTGCAATTTCTTCTGGCGTCTGAGGGGGTGCCCTCAGACCCCCCCCCACCCATCAGGCCTTTGTGTACATTAGCCCCACCATAAATACAAACACCACTAAATAGTGATACCCCCGGTGACATGGTGATGTTTCGGTAACACTACCTTCAAGTGGAGGAACTCTGAAGTTACCTCCAAGTGGATTACAGGTACAAACTGCTGCCAACCATTGGTACATCCTTCAAAAACTTCCACAAGTGAAGTGATATTTTGATTTTCTTTAATATTTGTGCAGAATCATGTGCTTCAGAACATCAAACTGAATGGTTGTATCTTTAAGATTTCTAAAATACAACCTTTCAAAAATGGTAGCTTTTAAACAGGCCCCCAAAAATCAAAATATTTGCAATGGGAAATGAAAAAATAGGCCAAAAAAGGACTTTTTGCCAGGGGAGGGGTAGAAAAAAGTTTTTGCTGCCAGGTAAGGATGAAAAACAATTGTCACAATACAAGAGGAAAAACAAAATTGGCAGTTTGAAGGTTTTAAATTTTTTTTGTGAGGATGCCAACTCAAAAAAATGTTTGTCAGGACCCCAACTCCCGAGTCTCCCCAGAAAATGGTGCCGTCCCTTATAGGTTTAATAAATCAACGCTTGTGTAGTCTGGGCATTGTACACAGAATGGTACCTCAACACGTTGGCCCACTTCATCCATTACATTCATTGAACTGAAACTTATCCACAGTAATGGGTGGGCTGTCATTCAATCAAAAGTTCTGTTTTCATGTAAATGAAATTTCTGGCTATACCATGTCCTTATACCTTAAAATAATTGGAACAGAGGACTTTGTACTGCTACATGAGGCCCACCACAACTCGTCCATACTGTTATATTCTACATTCAATTTGCTTTGCTGCACACTATGGTAAGGTAATTTGCAAATATTGTGGCTTTTATCCACTCCGATTTTAGACCATCTTCGATGGAAAACCACAATGTCAAAATAATTTGAATGTTCAATAATACAATAGTGTTAAAATAACAGTTTTGTCGGTTCTTAGCAGACAGCCTTGATCAAGCATGTTGATCTGTTTCCATTTACCACCGATATTTCCGATGTAGTAGGATTTTCTTTCTCTTTCAAGCACAAGAATACAACTTTTGTTAACTTTCACTTACATAATTTGACCTTCAACTGATAAAGGCCTCTTTGAAGGTTCTTTGCTTGAATGGGTAAGTAAATAATTTCTGTGTACACAAATTTTCACTTACAGATATTTTTGCTATTTTATATTTTTTGGAAATGTTCAAGAACTTTAATTTTGTCGTATTTACATCAATTACAATACATCTTTATTACAAAAATGTTTTCATGTTATTTTTTTTTAACATCTGTCCATTACAAGATTTTGCAAAAATAAACCCTTTGAAAATCTGGTACATTTACAAATGGCAGAATGAGAATGTTTGACACAACAATTTAAGTAGTGAGTTGTTATGATATGAAGTGCGGAGTTATAGTTTGGACAGAATTGGGTAATCAATTGTGAATACATGTAACTGCTATTGTAATGCTTACATAATATTTATAGGTCATCCGATGAAATCTGAAAGACCTTTGTCGGCATGCTTCCCTCTTGTCGCGTGTGTCAAACTTTTACTGTCTGTTCAATTACTTATATGTCTGGTTTTTATTATTCAAAAAAAAAGAAATACGCACGTTCGAAATAATCACGAAAAGAAGTTGTTTGGGTATCTTTGGACCTAAGACGTTTTTTTACATGACAAAGGAATGGGACCAGTTTAAACCTTCAACGGCTATTTGAAATCGGGGTATTTTTGCCCCTCGTTTTGAAAATGAGCGAATAAAGGTTGGGTACCATTAGCAATTACGTTTTGTGGAGGTTCCATTGACTCCACTTTGAAGGTAGTTAAAGTTGTTGTCGGAGGAGATGATTCATGAGCAATATTGTCCCCCCTGTTTGAAATGATATGCCACTTTGTTTCAACAGATAAAATCTGAACCGTTTTTATTTGCACTGAATTTTTTCACTACAAAGAGATGATATTCTTACCACAATGGTCCATTGTTGGACGCACAGGGTTTCATAATGTTTCCCCATCCTATGGCGCCATCTCAGGAAGTACAAATCCATTCCATTCCTATGCTGATGATACGCACTTTTCTGTGATTGATCCCAAAGTTTGCTGTGACTGTGAATGTGCCCTTAGTAGACTTTCAGACTGTATTTCTGAGATAAACCACGGGATGTCTAAAATGTGTTGCATTGACTCAAGAAAACACAGAGTTCATGGTATTTTGGCTTCGCCACACTATTAGAACTCTGCCTAATTTCAGTTGAAGCTTGCTGATGTCCTTATTCCTGCTCATCTTGTGTTAAGAACTTGGGCGTCATGTTTTGGATTCCATATTAAGTATGTCTATCAAGTTAATAGCATTTGTAGATGTAACTCCACATTCGTAATTTGTTGGCGTTTCGGAGGTTTATACTCAGGACGCCTGTCCCATGCCGTAGAGCATTGGTCTTGTCTCGCATAGATTGCCCAATTCATTATTATTTGTGCTAAAGAGAGCGATCTTAAGCGCCTACAGCGTCTCCAGAATAAAGCAGCGCATCTTTTTTGCTTGCGGACGAGACCATATCTCTTCTTACCTCCTGTTACATTACACTGGCTGCCTGTAGGAAAGAGTGTATACAAATTATTTTAGATGTTTTAAACGTGATGGTGAAGCCCCCGTGCTAACTTGAATGATTCTTTACTTTGTCAATGGCCTACATTTCAAAGCAATATTGAGAACCGCGACGTCGACTCCGCTCTTCCATGGATACAACCAGACTTGTGGATCCCGTTCAAAACGTAAGGCTGGTACAAACTTTCCAAGCCATGGGTCCTAAACTTTGGGAACCAGCTCCCGGTTGGTATCCGTGAAGCGATGTCCGCCGGTTTCAAGGTGCACTCACACTCATGTAGTTTCTTAATTGCCTCTATTGTTATTTGGTATATTAGCTGCTTTGTATACTGGTGTTTTTTCTTCATTGTGCTCCTGCAGCTGCCTGCATTTTATGTCCTGTAGGTTTAACTTTGTCATTTATTCATTTATTGTTAGGCGCTGTGTTCTTCGAGAGCGCCATATCAAATGTTTTGTAAAATATAATTCAATATCGGTATTTCATGATGCATTATATACCCGGCATTAATGCACGCGCAAACACCTGCAATCAAAGCAAGGTCCACGAATCAAAATTGTTATTCGTATAAACGTACTTTTGAGCGCCCGCGGGTAATTCCACGAATGGGTCCCTACCATAAATTTTCAGAGTCAAAGTCAATATTCACCTGGACCCGTTTGTTGTCGTTTGCCAGTAAAATCAGTGTAAATTGAATAAAAATCAAAGAGAAATATGTTTTTTCAAGTTGGAACCAAATCATCCTGTTGGGTCCAATGATACATAATCTTATTTTCTTCGTGATTTTTTTCGAAAGCGTATATTTTTCGAATAATTAAAACCGGACCATTTAGTTATTGCACGACAACGTATACACCTTTTGGTTGAACTTTTTCCAATTTACTGTCACTTTTTTAGTTCCAGTGATTGGATCAAGTTCATACTTTTAGGCTTATACATTGAGAAGGGTCTTATGTGGGTACAACCTGTCAAAGGGCATTCAGTTGCACTTCGGATCCTAATCGATGACCGATTTCTGTCCCATTTTTAAAAACGTTTATTTTTATTTGATTTTAAAAGATTGGCAATTTTACATTTTGGTGAATGAAAAAAGATTACAGTTGATAATGATTGATATAAAATTCTCAATATTTCATGACACTGCCAACCCATCACAAGAGGGCTCAAATCCTGAGCAATGAAAGAATTTTTGAAGCAGTACAAAAATGATTTCACAAAATGACAGTTTTAATAGCTGTTATAGTTTCAGCAAATGGTTCTTACAACCCAACAAGACAAACCGAATTTACTTAACTCATCCAACAACTCTCCACATGACTCGCCACATACAACTCCTGTCTCAGATGGCTTTCAGCTGTAGGTGCCTGTGCATGGGCATGTAGGTCATGTACTGAAGCAAATATTCATATCACAGACCAAGCCATAGACACCACCCACACACTTGTAAGTGCTTGTACCAGGCATCAAGTTTTTTCCTTCTAGAACAATATAGTTTCCAATTTTGGTAAGTTACTAATTGCTATTTTGTAGATAAACCGTTTACTTCACCTGGTTTGTTCTATAAAGGTCAATTTCTTGTTTCTTCTGTGTTGCAAGAGATCAACTGTATCTCCGTACAGCTGTGTTAAATGCCGGGGTTAAATGTCCTTGGGAACTTCAGGGAGTATTTAGGTTGTCAGGTGGTAATGCCATTCAATAATGCACAAAATAGAAGTCTCATATCAGGTCTCTATGAATGGTGTTACCATTTTTAGTTGTGTAGCTCAATTGTAAAATTTTTAACTTGCTTTCAAAATATGATTTGAATAGATGCATTTTTCTCACTTTGATTTTCACTATTTAGTACTAATCTGTCACTTTTTTATTAAGTGAACAAATATTTTGATTTTTGCACTAGTGTACCGCTTTCCTATCAAAAATATCCCCATCTGAAAGGTTAAAAGCTGTTTTTTGTACAAAAATTGTGAAATTTTTATTTTCCATAGGAGCAACTATGAATTCAGCCTAGTTTTCTATTGAAATACCATCTGGAGGCTATTAAGCGATAGCTATTTAGGTATAGACACTGGTGCAGAAGGGCAGGGCTCAGAATGTCCCCTCAAAATTTTTGAAGAGAATGGAAGGAAAAGACCAGTTGATATATTGAGCTAAATCAGCCTTTAATTTTTTCACCCTTTTGCCTCTAGCTCTGCATGTGGGACATTTTTGCCTGTGATCAGGAAATATTTTGCATTAACCAAAAATTTGGGATTATCCTTCCCCCATATAGAAGTCTTTCACCTCACTCATGCATTAACCTATAAGGTGTTAGTCCCGTATATTCGTCATTCAATCACTTTAATACCCGACCTCAAGTAACTGTGCTATTCAAAGTGGGACCCGACTTTTTATGCATGTAAATCCAACTGCATATCGTTCTTTGAATTTAGAAAGCTCCAGAAATTTGGAATTGACTTTGCCATTCCCGGCAAAATGGCCGCTAATCCAAAAAGTGGACGCCTCTATTGCACAGAACGAGTCTAGTGTCAAGACTTCATGGAGGGCAATATTTCAAGAGCTTTATCCATCAGGCATATAATCCCTCAATATCTTCACACTAACTAGGTGCATGGAATATTATTATGCTGAGGAATGACTCCCATTGAATATGACTGTGCCAGCTATGCAACTGAAATAGAGAATATGCATTAGGCCACTACAGCTGGGTGGAAAGTATTTTCCCCATGTTGTAGTCTGGCTATCAACAGCTGCAAATATTTATCTTAAAGCAATACACAACATATTTTGAAGAGTTGCCCCCATTTCAAAATTTGATATTTGCAGAGTTTATGTTGGTAATTTGTCTAAGCAGCACACCTGTGGATGAGAATGCTCAAAAATGTATGCTTATCATACATCGCGATTTTGTATTAGAATTGGGATCCCAATACTTTAACGGCAGAGCTGGAATGCTAAGTTTATGTCTCGTCATGATGAAATTGTGCTACCTCAAGAAAAATTACCTCTAACCTTGACTTGCCTGAACTGACGAACACTAACGGAGAGCGTAGATACGTACACAGCCCTATTTCCCGTCTATTTCATATTGGCAGGCCATTTCCAGCAGCCGTTGAAATTATTAGCGAAATCTCCAATATTAATTGTTCTAATTAAAAAGTTCATTCGTTTGTGACACAGACATTTTTCGATCACCCCGAGCAAAAAACCCCCCCCCAATCCTCCCCCCCCCACCCCCCCCCCCCGCGCCCCCCCCCCGCTTGTAAAATCTCAAATTTTTGAAAATTTTGGGACACTCTTCAAAAAATGTGCTATTATTTGCTTTAAATTGATACTGCATGTGAGACTAACATTATTGGTCCCCCCATAGAGAATGTTTGTAAATAAAACTAATCTCAACTATCTAACAAATGCCTTCTGTGGATTTTTTTAATCCAAAAAAAAAAGCCTTAAAATTACATGTGCAAAAATAACACTTTCAGTATATATCATGGTCACTGATATCTACTTCCACATCAAATGGCTGTCAATTTACATGGAAATTGAAGTTTGAGAAGAATGAAAGTAGACGAGTTTCTCAAGCGTGAACTTGGTTTTTCTGATGCTAAGCGGTATTGGCACAGAGCCCCACTGTGGAGATAACCCGGATTGGAATGAATTTTACATACTGTCATGAAATCAGCGTTCGCACTACTGAAATAAATTCAAGATGGGAGAAAATATACGACTGAGATCCTAATGGAGGGTAAACACGTGACCATGTTGGCAACTTGGGAAGATAACAAACAGGTGATTAAGCCTGTTGGTAAAACCAGTTGGTGTTGTCGTTACCAGAGAATTGGTGGATGGAAAGCGTGGTACAGACTCAGACCAAAGGTTGTTTTCCTGGCAAACAAATTTTTTCACCAAGATAGAAGGCTGAAAACACCATGAACAATATTTTTTAACCTTTGAAGGATAGATTGTAGTGAAATGCAGTATTAAAAGGCATGACAAGGTCATCGTAGTAGATGTAAAGTATGTGCATGCCATCGACAGCTGTACAACTCGACCAAAGGCGTATGGCAGCAAGTTTACCCAAGTTAGAAGCCTGATAAACCATGGAATATATATTTTTTTAATCTTTGGATGACAGCTGTAGTGTAACGCAAATAAAAATCATGAAAAGTTTCCATGCTAAGAATGAAGTACTTTCCTGCCATTACGCTATCTCATTGGTGTATCCACATAGGTCAATGAATATGATAAACGTGTGTTCCGGCAAAACGTGACCGATTTGCAGCAATTTTGGTCAATTTTGGAGGCAGTTTTTTATGTGTCCTCCTTTTGGATCTGCCACTGGTTCTACAATGCATATACTGGTAAAAGTGGGATTTTTCACCTGCGTTGAATTTCATGCTTTTAACGTTTCCAAGAACTTGTCACAAACATACCCATGTATGAATATATTATTTGGTGCATATGTCTATGTAAAGGATGCTTGCATTTAAACACAAGTGAAACAGGTAAAAATGGCAAAGCACAAAACTTCGGCGTGAAAATGTCCACTTTACATTATCGCTAAAAAATGTTTGTTTGGTGTAACGGAGAAAATATCAGGGTCGGTCGGTCAGATTTTTCTTTTTTTTTTTTTTTTTTTTTTTTTTTTTTTTTTTTTTAAAATGAATACAAATGCTACTATTTAAAGCTTTTTTCAATGACCTTGCAAGATCTTTTGATTTTACTTGTTGTAGTTTCTTTGTTGTATTGTTTTGTTATTTTCCTTCTATGTGTTGGTAAAAAATATTTTTTTTTAATTTGTGGATGAAAATAATGGGTCGGTCGGCAGAATATTTTTTTTATTTTGTGCTAATGCATAAAAACTTTTGATTCGGAGGTTTTTAGGGTCGTCCGGGTTACGCCAAACACACTATTTGTTTTTTTATGCTTCTTTCAGATTATGTACTGAGAAAATAAACCAAGTGACAAAGATGCACTAGTATTAATCTTGCTACATTTCCCACACTACATGTATATGTACAGCACCTATCGCTACTTTTATAATTAGTTGATTTATAAATTAAAAGGAGTTTGTTTCACATACCTGTATGTAGTATGTGAATTCTTTTTGCTGCAAATCCCTATCCCTCATTTGTCAGATAAAATTTACTAAAAAGGGCCACCAACCAACCATGGCCCATCCCCACCCCCCAAAAAAAGTGCTTGGGCCAACACTAAAAATAATTTCGGCTTGGTCGCTAACTCGCTTTGTTCATTAATCTAAGAAAATATAAAAGCCTGCACATAGCTTTTTGGCCACATGTATGCGACACACTTTTTTTACTTTGGTCCAACATGAGAGACTGTGTGTGGCATCACAGTAGAAGCGTGTAATCATGATTTATAAGAACATGAGTCATGAGTTTGACCCCGCTGTTGTCAATAGTTTCCCTGGACAAGATAACTTAATATCAAGTGTCCTCGTCAACCCAAGCAATCTGGGGATCTGTTATGACGAATATATGCATGTGTGCCTGTCCCCTGACTCCTGAGCACCCACCTATATGAAGCGAAATGGTTGTGATGATTTCCTGAGAGCAGCATAATAATAATAGGCACAGCTCTTTGGCTCCTCTGGCACTAACATTTAGTTTGAAAAAAAAATTGGGGGATTATCTTTTCAATATCCTTGTGTCCCTTTAAATCTGAAATATATTTTTTTTAAATCAACTTGTGTGTCATGTAAAAAAATTATGAAATTGTCAACAATCTCTAACATGGACATATTGGCCTTCTAAATTGTGAAAATATATATCAACCTATCTTTCACTATCTTAGATTCTGTTTTGTTGTAAATTGTAAGCTATCTTGATTTCTTTATAGTTGAACATGGTTGTATTTGAGTATATAATTATACACACCAACATCATTTACAGGATGTATTCTTGCTTTAGAATTATCTGCTACATCTCATAGAGTGTATTGAGTCCCATCCCACAATGCACCAGTTTAAAAAAATTCACTTCAATAGGTCATGTGATCCTACAAAATCCTGATTCTTAACATTAAAAACGCCAGGGCTATAAAAGGGAATTTTTAGCATGATCATTAAATATCCTTGGTCTTACTTCTGACACTCTTTTACCCTCTAAGTACTAAATTTGGTTTGTAACATTACAGTATGGCAGTAGCACATTGCAATGCCTTCTGGAATGATTCAAATAACCCTCTGCTGCTCTATTGTATACCATGTTCCCTTCCTTTTCTTATTCCAAAACCAGAGGGTGATTTTGAACGAATCCCATGATGCATTGCAACATACCTATATTGTACTGTACAAAACACATGTCATACTTGGGGATAAAAAGTAAGATCCACAAGGCATTTCATGATCATGCAAAATTACCTAAGTACGAATGGTTGTTGGGCTAAATTGAGTGGTAAAGCCAGGGGTTTTATATGTTAAGAATAGGATTCTGGGTTTTTTTGGGGGGGGGGGGAAAATCCCCAAACCCCAAAAAAAAATTTGGACCTTACTAGAGGTGAAATTCCCAAAAACGTGCATTGGTTGGATTGACTCAATACACCTCTGGTCCAAATCAGTTGAAACAATTACGGGCTATTCTTTTCTGTCTCTAGTACTAAGATCACCCCGGCCTTCAATGTAAAAGAGTGAAAGTTGTGACCAGTGTGAGTAATGAGGCTCTTTGAAGTGAAAATAAATATTGATATTCGTGTACCATCACATTACTCATAAAAGACCTTAATCACCTTCATGGGATTTGTGTTATGAAGTTGTGGTAAGTCAAAGACCTTGCCATTAGGGCTGGTACTTCAGGCGGGCATTTTTGTACCCGCCCGCCTTGAATTACCCGGGTCTGAATTCCAGTCACGGTTACCGACGTCAAGGGTTTAACATTAACATCTTTTGAATTTTGACACTACCTAAAATAAAATCTACTCTACATCACATGCCCATAATGTGTATTGAGTCCTGAGAGTCCATCTCTAAATGCCCCAGTTTTTTGGTGAACTTTTCACCACCTTAATTATGTGAACACACAAAAATCCCAATTCTTAACACATGAAACCCTGACTTTTTACACTCATTTTAGCCTACAAAGCACATGTACTTGGGTATTTTTAGCATGATCACAACGAAATGTCCTGTGGTTCTTAAAATGAACACTTTTTTCCTGAATTACCCATATGTTTTTACAGTATACAAATACTACAATGGTTATAGGGAAATAGGGCACCCTATTTTCCCGATTACGACTGCTACGGCCTGACCCGAATTTGAGGGTGATAGGCCCTTAAGCCAGTACCAAGGAAATAGTGTGCCCTATTGTATAGCCCTATGTCCCGAATATAAACCAATGTAGTATTTGTTTTTATTACACCTGCACTCTGTGACTCTGGGACGAGGTTGTAGGAAAACAGTTTTTCAATCTATTTCCCTAGGGAAATACTCGCGTAATAGGAACAGCATGAAAAGGCATGATTATGTTCATGGAATATTGATGATGTGTAATAACATATATCATGTTTAATGCAATTAGGGGATTGTTTAAAATCACCGCACATGGTGCTCACAACCCAGAATGGACATTTTGAGAACTAATTGCCCATGACCCTTCAAATTTTAAACTCTCTACCCTGTCTCTCTACATTTCCCCCCTGGGAGGGTGTGTGAAGGGCCATTGCACCAAAAAAGACGCAGTAGGTCACAGATATGGCCTATTTTTTATGTTGCAATAGGTTTGTTTGAGTCCATAACTATGACAAACCCATTGGTTGCTAAGACTGGGTGAAAATAAATCTGAACGTCAAACAGATTTTTGTTCAGACACTTCAGTTCCAATTGGTGGGCATTGGTGCTGAATTGCATTATTCGGGTACCCGATAACCACCCGAAAAATTACATCGAGCACCGGGTAAATACCCGAAGTCCCAGCCCTACTTGCCCCAAAAATACAAACATAATCAAACATAATAAATACCAATTAAGGCATTCAGTGCATTGAAATGTTTGAAGCCCACCTATATTTTTACACACACTAAATGACACAAAATGGGCTCAGAACATGGAGGTGCCATGGTGGCTGCCCATATTAGAGTTTCAATTCAGACAAAAACGGGGTTTTAAGCAATAATTGCTAAAATTTTGATTTAACCTAGTGTGAGTTAATCATGTACTGTTTGCCTCCTCCTAGGATTTTACCCTGGCACCGCTCCTGGCTCAGAACATGTTATCAATATTTTTTGGAATGAACATGCACTACATGAAGAGGTCATATGTAATGCGATCTGGAAAACCTGCCACATGGTCTGAAAATTTATATTTTGAGATTTTACTATCACTGCAGAGTTTGAAATATTAAGTTTTCCATAACTGTTTACTTCTTTCCTTCTTTGATACACTCGTCAAAAGTTACGCTTATACAATCTGACAAAAAATAAAAGTACAATACTGTCCTGTGCGCATTTGCAGGTTTTTTCCCAGATCACCTCACATATCAGTATACATTTTTCAATGAGTGAAAATTCACTCCACAAGAGTGCATCATAAGTTGAATTTCACTTGGTAATGATTGCCTATGTAGAGTGATCACTCTTTAACCCTCTAGTCTGGGCACTTCCACATATGATCAATTGCTGATTGGTCAACCACAGCCCCAGCTGAATGCCCTCTGAGTAACCAATCAAAATAGTGCTTGCCTCATTACATGATAACCTTCCAAGTACCATCAAATAGTGGCTTACATGCCGTAATTTTTTTTTTTTTAGCTTAGGCATGTAGTGCCCAACGGGTTAAATAAGAGTAATCACCATAGGCAATCTGCACTCTTTTGGGTGAATTACTCTTTTGAAGTTTTGGAGTGAATCTACTCTTATGGATGAATTTATGTAATTGTCACTCTTGAAGAGTTTAAAGGTCCATGCCTATCGCTCATAGCCTCGCGTCCCCATAATCCCAGATTTTTTCGAAAGTGGTCAACATTTGTATCAGAAGAAAGCTACTCTTTTTCTTCCTCATTTTACCCTTTGAGAAATCTTCGGCCGTGTTTCCACTATAAACATGTGTGCTCGTACCTAGGTCTGAGTCCACATAGAAGTGGGCTCGCCCATTGATTACGCGGTCTCACTAGTTTCCCATCCCGTGCCAAACGCCGATGTATTATCGGCCCCCTTACCCTGATGTTTTTTCCTTACCAATGAATATATTTCTAATAAGGTATTTTATTTTTTTTCAAAACATTTCTTCGTTAATTTGTATTCCTCCTGTTGATACTTAATGGAACAAATAGGTTCTCCGTCCAGTTCCTCTTGAAAATGTACATGTAAAACATGTTGAATTGTCGAACAAAGAACAATCGTCCTACTCTTCTGATTAATTTTGTGAAAATCGTCTTGGACCGGATCAATATTATTTAAAGATTCATCGTAAACCCGGAGGTCTCATTGGACTTTCCGTGTTATGAAGTTCCATCGTCAACTGTTTTCACCGCTGCCTTATGGCTAACAAATCTCCCCGAGTATCGTGTTTTTAATACTTAATGATATACGATAAATAGAGAAACCTAATCGTGGAAGAAATGTGTGGATGTTTCAGGTTATATTATTTGAAGTTCAATTGTAACCCAAGACTGAATTTTTTTTTATTTTTCATCTCCTTTTTTTTTATTTCTTCACTTATTAGAATGGAAACATTTAATTGGTGAAATCGAAAGGTCCGCGTGGGGGGGCGTAGGGTGGGAGTAACAATGTGAACACGGTGGATCCCGTGCAAGGCCAGTGTGGTGTACCTTATGGGCCGCACGTGTGGGGGTTCGACTTGGTTATCGCGACCTATTTGGTACGGGTATGTCTGAGTAAGGGGGTGGAGGTGGGGTCATACTTGAGGCAAGTTAGGTCTCCCTGGGACGGTTGGTGTTGAGACCGGGGTGGGGGGTGTGCGGGAGGTACAAGGTGGGGGGTTGTTTGGGGCTAATGAATTAAGGTAAGTGCGGTTGTTTTCCTGGTTCGGGTTTGTTCGGGTCTGGTGGTTACGGGAAAACAAGTTAGCGTTGGAAGATGTCGCTGAGTAGAAGGGAATGGGGAGAGGAAGAAAGCCGAGTTTGAGAGAGGACCGCCGGGTAATGTGGGAAATAAGGTGTCACCATGGATGACATGAGTTATGGGAGCGGTCACGACCCTGAGACAGGGCGGACAGATGAGAGAATGAGATAGTGACGTGGTGGAGTATGGTGTGGCTCTGGTGCTTTAGATCCTGTTTTGTAGATCTGCGGACGGGGGCCGCGGGTGTGCATAGGGGAGGGGGGGTTAGTGAGGGGGGGGAGTTCGGAAACGGGGTCTTGAGGCCGCGCATACGGTAGCGCTTGGTAAATGGTGGGCCTTAGTTTTTTGTTGTTATAGATAGCCCGTCGTGGGTGGAGAAAGAGAGGACCGAAGTGAATGCGGGAAGGGACTCTGAACGCCTTGGGTGCCCTCTGTCATCCTTGAGGGTCTCCGATGCCCTCCTTCATTTCTTTTGGATTCTTCGTTCTCCCCTTCTGCGCAGGATCTTTACGCATGTAGGTCCGGGTCCACATAAAACGCGTTCCCACTACGCAAGGAATGTTCCTCGATTAGCCTCGAGAACCACGTCCTGGTACCAAATATGCATAGTGGGAACGCGCCCTATAGCCAAAGGATGTTGGTTTGGAAATTATGCCTCGAAAATGCGCCCCACTTTGGTCGACCATATTAAATTTTACACACGCACTCTATGGGCTTACAAAATATTTCATATCCTTAATTCGGGCCATCCCCCTTTAATTTTTTCCATGGTTTTAACTTAGTAAATATTTGACTTGAAAACATTGTGAAATATTAAAAAAAACAAGAATTTCGCGGTTCTCGTCTTTCTCTATTCTTGAGGTTTGGGGTTTTGGCTTTGGTTCCTTCTTCCGGAACCTTATTCGGGCGTCTTTTGGCGATGGAAGGGGGTGGGGTGGCTTTTGTGAATGACAGTTAAAATGCAGATCGATTGCGCCGGTCTGGCGGCTCTCAATTTTTTTCAGGTAGGGGATGTGCGGCCCCACGCTTTCCGAACTGGGGGCCTGAGAAACTTAATTTGTTTCCCCAAAGGATGGTCTTAGGAACTGAATTTTGTGAAATTATTCCGGATTGGGAGCCGAAATTTGGCTAAAGTTGAGCTTTTGAGGCAAAGTTTACCAAAGGAACCTTATGAACTGAATTTGTATTTCAAAACCCCCGGGGTCTCGGGACCAGTTACGAAAAGATATTGTAAATTTTTCCAATATTTTTCGGGCATTCTGCCAACAAATAGTAAATGTACAGTAGACTCTAACAGTTATGTTAAATAAACTCTTGGACATATTTGTATTCGTGTGGCCTTATTAAAGAATCTTTGTGACTATGTTAGGGATAAAAAAACGCACGGATGACCACACCAATCTATCAAACCTACCTATTTAGAGCCATCTTTTAAAATGTAAAATTTACTTTTACAGTAGGCCTCTTTAGTTGGTAGAATGAATGCTGCGTATAATACTGTAAAATTTACAACAGTACAGATAACTGACACAAAGCAAAGTACATTTTACACTGTAACTTCTATATTTACATTCTTAACCCTCAAATGGAATTTTACACACATTAGTGATGGGGGTGGGGGGGGGGTCCTTGAAAAATTGTATTGAAAAAAATGCATTTCCCATTGGAAATTCGGCAAAACTCCTGCCAGGCAATATATATTGCTCTAAGACATTACTAATTAGTGAAAGAAAAAATAAAAATATTGATCGGTTTTTAGATATTTGGGAGTTGCCAATTTGGACTGAAAAGTAGCCATTTTTTTTTTTTGTCCGCTTTCCCCTCCTTCCCCCCCGCCCATCCCCAGGCAGTGGTGTGTCTTGTACCAGCGTCTAACAGTTTAAAAACAATGTCTTTTATAAATGGCACTATCAGTGAAGTCCACCCTAAATAGTCAAAATATTTGAAATTCGGAGGAAATAGCTTAAAAGTGAAAGATTGAGTATTACAATTGTTCATAAATTATCTTTTCCACATTGAAACAATTGACAGAAAAATGAAGAAAGCAGGGTTCAAAGATATACGAATCTCCATTCAATTTACTGTTGTAGTAAGTATGCCCGTGCGCGTGGCGTACAGTAATGACTAAAATGTCAAATTTTGGCCTTATTACCTGCTTTCGGTCCTTATCACTTGCAGGTTATGTTAGGACACCCGAACTTGTCACAAACAAATGGAAACATCAGATATTGATGATTTTTTTCGATTTTTTAGTTTTTTTCTTTATCTCTTTTGGTAAAAAAATAGACCAATTAATTATATATAACAATAAATTGGGTACTGGATCCTTTTTAGAAATTTTTGTGGTGCCTTTTATTTGTTCATCATAGAATACACAAAAACAATATGATAATAACATTTAAATCAGCAGTATGTGAAAATTATCGTTCCAATATTACAAGTAAGATGAGTTAAATACTACATTATGAAGCAACCTGGATCAAATTACACATTTTATTATCATTATTATTATTGCAGGTTAAAAAAACGGACCTCGTTGAATGTGAGTGGCCTTTAATATAAAAGTACATAAATTTTCTTCTTTTTTTAAAATCTGTAATTAACTTTTTTTTAAAAAACAAAAGAAATGACGAGATTAACCAAATATACACACGTAAAGTAATCAAATCTCATCTTCATTTACACACACAAACCGACACATACAACCCAATTCGCACACACGTATACACGTACGCGCACGTACGTCACTTACGCGCGCAAAGTCCCGAACACCCCCCCACCCGATTTCCCTTACGGGCATCTATTCCATAAATTAGATACCACGCGATAGCTTAGAGTTACTCATTCTATTGCATCAAATTGAGTACCACCATTCGCAATATGAAGTACTACTGACGTCATCAAGTTGAAGAACGTATGAAAATAGGATGGGAAATTAGTATTTCGCAATTTACTGACCAAACAAACTGTTTTGTGAACTTAAAAGGCTAATATCTCAAAATGACCAAAATATCAGTTTATAGCTTAATTCTTAGCTCACAATTTTCAATTAACAACGACATGGTTCACCAATACCTAACAAATAAGCTCATTTCATGTTTAAGATATCAAATTGGGCTATTTTTTTTCTAATTACACATTTTCTTGGTTAAAAACTAACTTTGTCCACAGCAACAGCAAAATTTATTTTTTCTATTAGTTAGCACGTAGGCCTAAACATTGTCATTTAGATCGGCATGCAATAAAAAACATAGCACGGAAGCCCTTGAGTGCTTTAAGTGCCGATAAATTGGAGATGAAAAGGATTTAAGGTTGCTTGAGTCAGGAACTTAGTCAAATGGCAGTTTTTAGTTTTTTTTCATGTTTAACGGCATTAAACATGTTTTCTTTCCATATATTTTAACAGAATCTAGATATATTTATTTTTTCCTCATATTTTGTTCATTTTTACTTTTACTATGTTACGCATTTTTGACCAAACACAATCACATGGGCTGAACTGCAAACGGCGGGTACTTTCGCTAATACGCAATACTCGTCTGTGCTATTCGGCGCGCTCGATGTAATGAGCCGCATCAGAAACGCCTTGATGCATCGATTCGATATTACGCACACCCATGGTAACTTGTATGCAATGTAAACTGTTGCCACGTGATTGCTTTTGGCAAACAGAATGGATTTAAATTTCCCGATTTGAGCCTCATAAATTGTTTTGAATTTTTGATTCATATATCCAGATGAAGCATTTGACCTGGTGCAGAAGCCGTGTGAAGAATAAAGATGAAACGCGTGTGTTTGGAGTAAGGGCGATATTTTTGTAGTGAATGGGACAATATTGGGACAAAAATGCGTTTTCTTCTCTGTGATTCCTTTCGGCGATAATTCGTGATTTTCGTTTCCCAGTACTCGAATCCATATCAGCACAGGTAATAAATGAAATGCATCGTAATATAGAGCATATCAACATCTAGGGGTCGGTTTTTTTAGTTTTTTTCATTTTTGGTTAAAATCTTGATTTATGTCAACCTTTGAACAATCTTGGCGTTGTTCCCAATTGAAACACGCTCGGTTTTTTGCTTTTTTTGGCAAATAATTTGATAAATAGGCAGAATTTGTAAAAAGGGAAAACCGCCCTAGAACTATGACCTCTGTAATACAAATACGAACAGGCACTTTTAAACATTTTCTTATTTTTTTATAGGGACCAAAAAAAATGAGTGAAATCTCCATCTTTTAATGATTTTTCCCTCAAAAAATACGTATTTTGGGGGAAATATTTATCAAATATTTGGATTCCTTGAGTCATTTCCTTCTCAAATGTATACTGTTTATATATGTTGGAAACAACAATTAAGAAGATACGTCAAAAAACATTTCCTTTGAATTCCTTACTCTTCACAGCCACCTTAATATGCATTTAACCATAACCCCACAACACAGTAGACATAAGGTATCAGATTGCGTTTTTTTTTTTTGGGGGTACACATCGTTATGTCACCCAATTTTACCAATGTTATTTGGCAATACTTGACACAATGTATATGGGATATAGTGATTATTCGATTCTTTCACACTGGCCACAAATTAAATGAATTCGTGCTAATCTTGGAGATTAGATCGTGCGATCGACTTCACTATATCCCACATAACGCAGTATGAGTTATTTTAAAGACTGCATCATGTACAGATAATGAAGTTACAGCTTTAAAACTATATCCATCGTTATTGGACAATTGACATAATGTATATGGGATATTACTCTATTCTTCCAACGTGGACATATCGCAAACGAGCTATGACGTAAAGATGTGCGATTTTTCCATTTAACTTTCTGGGGTCGCAACGGCGACAACCCAACAAAAATGTCTTCTTCAAAATACATCATACTTATTCTCCATTACACATATCCCTATATTCCCTTTTATATACGGGTTTATATATAAAGATTTACAACAGTGGAATAAGTCAAAACCTAAAAGTATGCCTAGATGGCCTCAGCCATTTCACTAATTAAAATTACACCCTGCACCAAGTAAGGAAGCCGACACAGGAATATCTAGCCACTTGAAGGTAAGAAACCTCTTGCGAATAGGTAACACTCGGAGCTCAAACAACTTACGCAGATTTTAGTCCTTCTTCAAAAACACTTCTCTGCTACAAGATCTCTCGAAATCACTAAGAATTCCAAGGTTTGAACATTTTTTGTCAGATTCCCAATAGTTGCGTATTTAATCCAAATCATATACCTTCTCCTTCTACTCCCGTTTCTATCATCCCTACAAAAATCCCCCCCTGGTAATTTGCGTTGTCGAATCTAAACAATAAGTTAAGTAAACTACAATCTGCTACACTATATAATACAACTCGCACGACGACGAAAGCAATATGATAGGCGTCCCGCCCTCATAATTACACCTCTATAGTGTTAATGTTTTCCATTAGACCCACAGGTGGGTGCCTTCCCACGCACGCACACCCTAGATATGCCCGGCAATCTTTTAACTGGTTAGTGGCTTGCTATAGGCCCTACAACCCTATATACAGAACCATTTTTTTCAGTTTGAAAGCTTCCCTTTTACTTGAAAATATATTTTCAGTTGAAAAACTCCAATTATGATGCAAAACCCAACTTACCCCTTATTATCCCTCTTTGGCTTTTGGTACAAATCGCTTGCCATACACACACTTACTGTCAAGACAGAATTCACCTCATACACAGTGACCTCTGTACAGAGTCACACCTTACTTAGTTTCAGTCACTGCAATTATGTTTGCATTATGAAAGGAACTTGACTGAGCAGGAGCTCAACTTTCTACTGTTTTGTGTACATTTGTACAAGGGTGTGTATATGTGTCAGTTGTTGGGTGGGAAACACCTGACGTCTAACGGTTTAGTGAGTTAGGTAAAGCAAAGAATGCGTTGGTAAAATAGTAGCAAATAAATTTTAACTCTTCCCTGTATTTTACTTTCATGGCATTGCACACCTAAATGTGACAAAAATGGCCACTCCCAAATCACACAGGTGATTTTCTTCATAATGGTAAACAAATTTTGCCCTTAACTAAATGCACTAAATTTCAAACATACTTTTCACACACATATACAATTTTGGAGTGAGCTGAAAATCTTGTGGCTTTCATGTATCAGGTTGTTTTCATGAGGTCTGTATTGTGTCAATTTATATAAAACTTTCCTATTTGTCAAAAATGAACCGATTGGTCTGTGTCATAAATGAAACAAGTGTATGCACTCAAATTTGAACAATTGTCTGTGTCAGCTTGTAACCAGGGCGCAATGGCATGTCCAGAAACCCCCAAATCCATGGGGGGGGGGGGTCTTAAATTGTGAGGCAGCAAGTTTATAAGAAATAAGCCACTTACTAGACGCTGTCAAAATCATGTTGAGCTTGAGCACCCATACCCCTACCCTAGCTCTTTACGTGCTATTGATTTTGGGAAGTTGCCTACCGGTAAATCAATTTTAGAAACTTTGTACTTGAAAGTCCACACTTTTAACCCTTTTTTTTTTGTTTTTTTTTTTTTTTATCTTTTTTGCTGCTAGCAGCGCCAGGTTATATCTGAGCCACGAGGAATGGAGTCCCACTTTTGTGGTGTGTTTTGTACACCAGGGCTACATTTCTTGTTGTATGGTGACAACATTTGGTATGGGTAGGGGACAGCCCTGCTCCAGGGACTATAGAGAGATCTCCTGAAATCGGGGTGTCATTTGCCGTTTTGGAGCCCGTTTTTTACATAAATTTTTTGCTCGACAGTCATCGGCCTTGTGTGCATTTCCAAGGTGATGGCGAATGCATGGCCATTGAGGCAAAGGATTTGTCAGTGTGAAACTCTATGCTCAAAGTAAAGGCCTTCTTGATCATCTGGGATGGTCTTTCAAGTTAAACCATTCACTAAGTAGAAATTGAAAGTTTTACTACCAAGTTTTAGCACCACCCTTTAGGCATGTGACCTTAATCACAGGTCCATGGTCACACTCACTCTACCTCTGGAAGAGGGAAATATTTGAACAACTATTTTAACATATATGTTAAAATTTCAGTTCTCTAATAAAATAATATTAACTTTGAAAATTATAATGTAATCATGTCTCATTATAGAACTCAAGCTTAGCCATTTACCGCAATAAATTTCAACCACTTCTATGTGAAAATTAAATGGCTGCAAAAAATTGTTATCTGGTTTGGAAGAGGACTATATACCAAGTACAAAATGAATTGTCTGATAACATACTTGCTAATTCAAAAACGTGATCAGAAGAGAAAACATTCAAGCAGCTTATTCAATACATTGTGTGGTAAATTCATGGCAGTCAAATTGTGTGTTTATCTAGCTATTTTAAAATTGATAGTTATGGTATAACTTCAATAGCACTATCCAATTCACAATTGGGGTTGTCTGATTTGGACATGGCTATATAGGGATAGAACATGGGACTGATTCTTCATCCCAGAGTAAACTGTCAGTATTCACTTGACCCTGGGACTGACCATACTTTTTTACTTTTTACTTTCAACTAGCAGTGGTTATTTATATATTTCAAGTCCATTTTCACCCTAGGACTCTTAGTTGTATGAGTTATTATCTGAAGCATACTTTTAGTCAGAAAAAGTATGTAGGGCCTACCGTTTCCTTAACAAACATTGGCAAGAATTTAAGTATCGGCCACAGGCTACGAATTCGGCAACGTTAACGGAATAAACCGCATGTTAAAGGTGCCGAATGTTAAAAGTGGTGGCAGATACTAAATTCTCCCCACCTTTTGTTATACATGTAAAACAATTTGTTTTTTTGAAACATTATTAAATAACCAATAGTAATACCCTGTATATAGTTGTCACAAAAACTATGATCAGGGCCTTAGACTAATTTAATCTTAATCTTATTTTGATGTGTCAAATACGATTTGTAAATACAAGTGACATATGCCTATTATGTAGCATTTTTTTATTCCTTCAGTCATTAAAAGTTTTTGGGGCTGTTCGACGATTCCATTCGTTCTGAGATGTTTGTATAGCTTACCCAATCGTGTACTAGAAATTCCAAGTCAGCGATGATACCGTATAAGATTAAGGCCCTATTAAAAAATGTCCCTTTCTCATTCTCACGAAGACAAATATTACAAAGCAAATCAAACGAAATAAATTCCAAACCTCAAATTCAAAAACTCTAAAAACGGCATTCAACATAAGAAAATTATACTAATAAGTAATTATTCTCCCAAAGTTCCTTTTTCGTCAAGTAGGAATACTAAAAAATCTGACACGTTTACATTTATTTCATCTTGTTCCAGAAATATATTTGACGTTTGGTTCATCATTTAAGTAGTTTAAGTTTTTGTCACTCATAACAAAACTACACAATATTCCTGTGCCTAATCCTCCTCTTCACCCAGCCTCGATTTCATGACACTTCTTCATCCGTTCTTGGATTGACGGCAAACAAAGGAATAGATAGCGCGTCTCAGACTTTACTACAATCTATTCAATTGAATCTGGTATGAACCTTGCATATTCGATACAAAGCAATGTTCATGTAAATGTGTTAAAGCCTCATATTCTGTTGAACACAGTTGAAATTTCAGTTGTATGTGTTTTATCTGAACACACTCCCCCTTCCAAATACATTCTTACCGTCGACAATATCTTTTACTGACAGGCATAAAAATCATAATATCAAGAGAGAGGCAATTTCCTTTTCACACTATATTTTAATCGTCATATCAATAAACATATTTCTACTACCTATTTGATTTTCACTTGATCTTGGAGACATTGTACTGAACTGTGTGATTTTTTTTGTACCCAACTTTTTATGTCCTGGCATAATAGTATAGACCAATGTTTACATTTTCACAAAAGTCAATTCTGGTTTGTATTCCATTTTAAACAAAAACGATTTTCCTTTCACCTTTCACCCGATTTTCTGTTAACAGTTAAGAATCACTGAAAATGACCATATTACAGTCTTACGTACCTGTGGATAATTTCAGTCATTGAGTCATAGGGCGCGTTCCCACTATGATGTTTGGTACCAGGACGTGGTACTCGATGCTACAATCGAGCCCACTTCCTTGCGTATTGGGAACATTTTTTATTTGGACTTCGACCTACATAATCCGAGAAATCTGCACTCCGAGACCACCTCAGGTAGGTAGTCTCGTTACTAGGACGTGGTACCAAAGTGCTATGTCGTGAAGCGTGTTTATACATCGGAAGTGTGCCCGGCTCACTTATCACCCCAACCCGCCGAAGCAGCTGCCTTGGCTGTGAGCACGGAAACAAAAATATCGCAAACAGAAATCAAAATCCGTATTGTCTACTTGAATTCACATAATATCCCTGAAACATCTTCCGGATTAGTTTCTCTATTTGGATCGTATATATTAAGTATAAAACACGATACTTGAAGAGATTTGTTAGCGATAAGAGCAACGGTGAAACCGCTTGCCACGGCCATTCATAACACGTAAAGTCATTGAGAAACTCCCGGGTTTACGATGAATTCTTTAAAAAAATTGAATACGGTCCACGCCGATCATCAAAAATCCAGAATAAGTAGGACGATGTTCTTGTTCGACATTCAACATGTTTTACATAACATTTTCATCGAGAAACTGAGAGAATCCTATTTGTTTTCCCTTCCATTCAAGTATCAACAGAAAGAATACAGTCAGATCAATTTTTGCAAAATAAACTAGTGGCATTGGCGGGGGCATTGGTAACAAAACATCCGGGTAAGTGGGCCCGATACATCAACGTTTGGCACGGATGGAGCACTATATCGCGACAGTGAAACGCGTAATCAATGTGGGCCGAGCCCACTTCTATGCGGACTCTTACCTAGGTCCGAGCACACATGTTTATAAGGTGGGACACGACCATAGTGTCCCAAAAGTTGGCTCATGCCCGACTCGCCTCGTTGTTCACTATGTAGATTCAACCCATTGTAACACCTCTAGTACTTTTCTGACGGTATGGGGCATTGAATGAGGGCCATGTTGCGTAGGTGGAAATTAAAATTATGCGCTAAAATCTTTGAAAATAGAGTCCGATTGAAAAAATCACTATGCTCTGTATAAAAGCTTCAAAGTCAAACTTAAGCGGCATTTAGCTACAATAACTCTCAAAAAACATTCTGACTAATCTATCGCTTCAGTGGTTATTCAATGTAAAGGTGAGTGGAATTACTGTTACTGCTCTGAGTGAGTGATTTGGATTCGAATAAAGTCTTTGTACCTCTCCATGTAAAAAATGTGTCAACATGACAAGACCAGATATCCGTTCATCATTTGATGAAACAGGGGCATCGGGCCAATATTTCCTTTTCTGCCTCCTCTCCAACTAATCGACGAGGTCTCCAAAACTTTTCCTCCGGTGCCACGATGGGTTGAATCTACTATAAACATCTCGAGATTTAAAACAAACAAATTTGAACAAACAAACGGTATTTGAAAGCTAAATAAGAGTGCCTTTTGACGGTGATAAGTATTC
Organism: Ophioderma brevispina; assembly: GCA_023653785.1. NCBI lineage: Eukaryota > Metazoa > Echinodermata > Ophiuroidea > Amphilepidida > Ophiodermatidae > Ophioderma > Ophioderma brevispina. Next base: position 23,744 of record JAMKCH010032925.1, read on the forward strand.
ATGCAAACTATATTTTGTAATTTGGCAAAGAGGGCACTTTTTCACTTGTACAAGCTTTTTGAGACAGGATTGTATACTGTGTTGATAATAAGCAATGGTTACAGCATCGTTGCTGTCTCGTTGTAGAGTTCACCACCAAAAAAAATGATTATCAATGGAGCCTTGGCCACATGATCTATATACATTATGGTCAAATCTGAAACAGTGTTTTATCATGTGTCAAAATGAAACAGTGTTTTGGACAAAAAGGACTGCTTTCATACTGTATTTTTTTCTAAAAACAAAACAAAAGTAGCCAGGTGACAAGATATCACAGTTTGTGAAGGAATTGTTTCTTATATTCCTTAATGACTGTGAAACATCAAAGGAAAATGTTCGCTAATTCATAGACGAGGAAGCTTATGGATGCATGCTAAGTCAAAATAAAGTAAATAAAACTAGAGAATAATTGTGAGAATTTTGAGTGGTGTGTTTATATGTGTTTTCCTTTGTAAATTGTATATCTCAGCTGTTTAATTTATTCTTTCATATATAGTAGTTAAGTCAAAGGAGTCAGTAAATAACCTTTAACTACACATGTTTACAAGCCATTGAAAATTGCACTGGGGACTGTAGAGTGCTTCTGGGGATTGACTTAATTACTGTATGGATTTGGCAAAAATTTTCCTACCAGGAAGATAAGGCATAATTATTTTTGAAGTTCTGAAGACCTAGCTCTTCTGTACAGAGCATCAAAATTTAGCAAGGACCCTGGGATGAGCACCTATATTTTCAAGAATGTCCATATAGTGGGGCAAAAAACATTTTTTAAAAAAGGCACTCTCAGTGATTGTAAAATAAGGAAATGAAAGTAATCATCAAGTTCAGGTTTTTGGATACAAGTCTAAGTATCAACATAACCTTAAGTGATAATGAACGCAGCCTAAATGGATAAAATATAAAATTGGGTATTTTTTTTTACAACTGTCCATACGGACAATTATGCAACACTAATTGAATGGAAGATTAATAACGTTTGGGCACTGCTGTTTTTCTTACTTTTCTGTCATTTTTAAGTTGCAAAAAATAACTCATGAAAATTCTACATCTTTATCGTCCACTTTAAAGCTCTTCCTGCAATTTCAAATATTTTGATCTATGGTATTAAATCACGGATAGGTTGTTAATAAATTTTCCAGGGGGGTGCAGAGGAGGGGTCACAAAGTTTAGGGATTGGATAATGGGAGCCACATGTAAAAGAAGACCATAGACAGTAATTTTTTTTTTTGTTTGTCATTATTGAAGTGTTTTTAAATTGCAGTTTGGGGGAAAAGTAGCAATCTATTCACATTATTTTGTAACAATCTGAGTTCATTTCCAACTTGAAGAGGTCAAGAATTTTTTCCACTTTTGTTTTAATACTTCAATTTTTAATTTTACACCTTCAGTGTAATGTTTGAACCAAGCTACTGTTCCAGCATTTCTTATGTTAAGCTAGGTGATTGACAGTGCCAGGACGTGTCCCTGTTTTCCCTCCAGTAAAGTAATAAAAGAATTCAACGTACCACTTTTTGAAAAAAGACACAAATTTGCCTAAAGTTCAGATATCTAACCCCCCCCCGCCCCTAAGACTACAACAACCCACAACACAAAAACTTTCTGGTGCTGCACTGTGATGTGGTTGACTTTGGGCCAATTTTAACTGCACCGCAATGGTGATTCTAACTCGTTCTAACCCTAAATCTATAGCTATGCTCTAACCCCCAAGTCTCAATCCAGCTATGATTTGAAATTTGGTTAGCTGAAACCTTACATGACCAGCCATTCATCACAATAGCTAGTCCTGCATTTCTAGTCTTCACCGCCTGGGATAAGTCTACATAGCTGGAGGGGTTTAATGCAGTTTGATAAAGAAACTATTTTTGTTATTTCAAGCATTAATCATTACAGAACTTACTCCACTCTATGCATAGCATTACAACTGAACCTGTAGTGCCTGGGGGGTAATAGACCCAAGGCAATAGGCCGCATCGGTTAGAGAGCCCACCTTAATGACTAAATACATCCCACCTGTTATTGATTCCAGCGATCCGTGGCGTAACCAGACCTTGCAAATGGGGGGGCTGAAGGGGTGCCAAGTTCATTTTTTTGAGGGGGCAAATTGGGTCCTTCTCCATAGGAACTGTACAAAAAGTACGTTCATTGGGGGGGCTGAAGGGGGGCAAGGGTCGTTTGGGGGGGCTTGCGCCCCTTGCCCCCCCCCCCCCCACCCCCCCCCCCCCCGCTGGTTACGCCACTGCCAGCGATGCCCAGTGGCACAGGGGATCTATTACACTCTTGGTATTTCCACCATGGGGAAAGGGAGATTTTATGTTAATAGCCAAGTGTGACCTAGTATTGAATAGGTCTAGATATAATTATTGGGTGATCACTGCATGTCTCTAGCCATAACATGGTGGGACAAATGCTGTTTTGGTCAAACATTCACTGGTAGCTCTGTTGCAAAGGTAAGAAATAAACATACAACAATAAAAAAGCTTGTAGAAAATGATGCATCAGTTACATTACGATCATATCCTAAAACGACACTGGAACAGTGGGGGCAGGACACCAAAGTTAATGCACTAAGTTGGGGGAAGGGTTACTTTGGGTGCCTGTAGAAACAATGTAGGAAATATCCGCTTAAAAGTTCGTTTTTTTTTTGGGTGACCATTTTCTTTTAAACTAGCTATCGCCCAGTGCTGAAAATTGGCACAGCGAAAGAAGTAATTTCAGGAGGATTTATATGGCGCTCACCAGTGAGCACCAACTAGATTTTTAAGTAAAAAACCCTGATATTTGAATTCGCGTGTTTTCAAAAATCCCTTCAAACTGACAAAGCAATTTAAAATTTTTGCCGTGCCACTCTCCTACTACATGTTTACAACACATCGCACACATTCTACAAAGTACGAGCAATACGCAACGTTGTTATTTCAGCTGTATCAGGGACTGGAATTTCCACAATTTGACGACACGGCTAGAGCTTGATTGACACGCATAGCCGGGCAAAGCCCGGGGCTATGAGATGAAGTACATAGGACATTCGCGGGGTTTTTGCCGATGCAAACACCTGTTGGGAAAAAGTTTTAAAATACTTCATTTAACCGACCTTCTATTGGTAATTATTCCGATTCCCCGGGTGTTATTATCACGAATATATAATTATTCGGACAAAAATAAAGCAATAATTAGTTATTAATGAAACAGTTTTCTACAGGTTTTTGATGTAGAATTGTAAAGAAAGATTCAAATTTTAGGATACTTCAGTGCGTTCAATTTTCTTTCATTTTGCACCAGTTATGAGCCAAACATCCTTGTCAATTCAAACTGACATCCACTTGCAACATCAGTTACAGATAAGACCTTGACATTTGGGTATGTATTTGTAAGGCAAGGGGAGTAAATGCCAGTGTTTTAAAATTCCGTGATGGAACCCCGTAATAGCTTTTATATTAATGCTCTGACCTAGTACAAAACGACCACAAACCCAATCTGGAGTGTCCTAGTCAATGTGTTATAACGGCAATCACTTGTTGAACAGCTGTGAACGTGGGCATGGGATGTAGAGAATTCAATTCAAAGGTTCACCCGTCCCGGCCAGAGCTACCCACAGCAATGTTTCAATCTACGATCAAGAAAACTTGCAAGAATTCTCGATACTTGGCCTAAAAGATAGTAAATATAGCTGGCCAGCGGCGATTGGTGTTTGTGTGTGGTGGTGGGAGAGATTGGACTGATGGCTAGCCCGAGTTGCTCCCTCATCATCCGCTATCTACGAGCTGCTACGATATCCCATGTTATTTGCGTTGTAGGAGTACATGGCAATGGTATTTTAGTAGTATGGAATTTCATTCAATATATGGTTTTAATCTCAGTTCTGAAATTTCCATTTCGCACACATACACAATCATGTCATTGAGTGCATGCATGGCAGGGGCTTTTGTGTGTCCAAGACCCCATTCACTCAGTGAAAAAACAATTGCATCTCTGCTTGTAAATTTATGGTTTCCTATATGTGCGCCACTGTCCCTGACATATTTGTCAGGTAATTTGGTGTTGTAACCTTTTTTAATTTGAGTATTTAAATAACTTGGTGCATTCATACAAATCTTGATAACAACAGACTAATTCTCACGGGGCCTTCACGATATCAAACATTTCATCGGGGCCTGGCCTTGTGTTCCACAAGCTCGTACAACGCATGCGCAAAAGTTCAGGATAGATGTGTTGGTGTTGCCCGGTTGTCGCATTCAGCCCTTGTTACTATCGAATAACGTCCCACCCCCCCTGCACTGGTCACATTTGAAAAAGAGTGTGCCCTCAAGATTTTTCAATATATTTTTTGTCATGGTTGTAAAGCTTTCTGCATAAAATTAGCCCCTCACCTGAAATGATTAAGACCAAATCAACCGTTCCCCCCCCCCCTTTTTTATGGTAAACGAAAACCGATATTTAAATTAATGTCACCAGCGAGAAAAAATAAAAAAATTAATTCAGCATACGATCGCGGAAATGACGTTTAATACAAGAAAATGCACGTTTCCCAGGGCATGCACCCTGTTGACTGTCTGTGACCTTTGTGGTTTTAATATCAATGAGTAGATCTATGATATTCATGTATATACCATTTGTATTAATAGTTATTGAAAACTTTAGTTTAGCCTCCATAGGTATTTAACCTCTTATCGTCCCTATCTCTCTTTTGAGTATGGTTATTTTGTAGTGTACAAATGTTTCTCTACTATTCTCCATGGCCAACATCATTTTGAGAGCAATTTTTTGTGCAAATGTGCAGTGCCCGCTTAAAATATAAAACTTCAAGTAAATCCATAACAGAGGGGCGGCACCATGAACATTTTAAGCCTTTCGGGTGGAGGAAAAAACTTTTTAAGTGAATTTTTTATGCAAAAGTGCATACTTTTTGGGCAAATGTGAAATTTTAGGGTGGCAAAATGAAAATTTATGTGGCAAATGAAATTTTTATGCAAAAATGGTAAATTTGCACCATTGTGCAAAAATCACAATTTTAAATGTTAAAATAGACAAAGCATGCTGTAATGCAACCAAAGCATGTGTGTTAAAAAATTGGCTATTTTAACTGAAATTTGACTGTTAGCCGTACTTTGAATACTTGGCTCAAGTTTTTAGGGGGGGAAGGAAAATTATTTTTCAACAAAAAGAAAAAAATAAAATGAATTGATTTTTGAACATTTGAAATTTTTACTTTGTCAAAGCAGACCATAAGTATTAGTTTAAGGATCACTTGCAAAAGCGACCTAAACGGCGAACCACTCCTAACAAGACAACATTATTTTCTGATAGTCCTAACTTCTTATTCTTTATGAACATAAACGTCGAGCACAAAAGAAACGAAAACCTTTAAAATTGTTAAATATTGCGTCTTCTGTACATTTCATGATACTTAGCTATGATTTCAAGTCATTTTTCTTTACAAAGAAAAACACTTTATGCCCACGTTTGCTTATATGGTCGTTGTAAAAGACTAGACTTTATTGAAAGGATCATTCAAAATAGGGGTTAACAAATCATTAGTCGAGCTTTTGAGAAAGGGATAATCGGATTTCAAGGTTCATAACTCTATTGAAATAAGGGAATCAATTGAAGCTGAGTGTAACAGTCACGTTGGGTTGTGGTTTTGTTGGGACAAATTGGTTCGGTTTCGGTATTTGAATTAGAGAGGACGATTTTGATGATGAATACTTAATAAGAGTAATTCAAGACACCACTGATCGTTTTGTGGAGGCGTAAAATCAACAGTAAGGTAAGGTCGTGTGAGCTTGAACTCTGTCTTTTAATATATACATTTTCTTCTTTTGTAATGAATTGATATATTTAGAGCATAGATTTGCAAAATCATGCTCATTATTGGTGGAATTCATCCTTTTGACCAGTAAAAATGAAATGCCATTCTTTGACACTACAATTTTTATTTTCAATAATAAACAGTCGTCTTACGACACACACATATCACCTAAGTATTCTGTGGCATTCAGCTTGACAATTTTTAATGTTTGTTTGCTTTACTATTTATTATACATTGCAAATTAATTTAGCAGATGCAGATTTTACAACGCCATTGTTGGTGTCCCCCTACAATTATATTCTAATTCATTCAAGAATCTTACAGTAATCATGTCTCTGAATTGACCTTTGACCCGTAAAAAATACCATTCTATACGAACTACAGAATTTTGTTTGTTTGAATACAGTCCTGTTTGTTTACACACATATAACAATAGTATCGCTAGTGGCCTTCCGACTGACACGACGTTTGTGTTTTGTTTCATTCTATCGTTTTGATTAAAACCAGATGTTTATCATGCAGGTGCCATCATGCCCTAATAGATCTAAATAATTCCCTACCCCCTAAGCATGGTAGACGGTATTTTCTACACCATTCCTCTAGTATTGTTAAATTGATGTTTTATTTCTTTCGTTTCTTAAAGTTCATGCCCAGACGTTTATTTTTTGATATGTGTCAGCTACTGACCACAGTATCAAAAAACAAAAGGTTTGATAATGTGGTCAGCTACACTGACCAATATCAACAATAAAAGTTCGGGCCGAACTTTAACAAAGACATACAATGGATATCTAGAATAGAAGAGGGCTAGAGTTTATGACTATTACATGCACCCTTTGCATAGCAATCTAAATCACAGTCCACACTGTCCTTCCAAAAGTTAGCAACAGACGTGGTGGTGCCAGAGGGGACATGGAGGTACCGTTCTCTCCCATCCAGAAGAACAAACGATAAATTTTGTGTTACAATCAAGCAATTTGGGGTTTAAAAATCACTAAATTTTTGTCAAAAATCAGCGATATGGGTCAAAATAGGTTAAAGTCTCCAAATTGTGACTTGTTCCCCCCCAAAAATGCACTTTTTCCCCCCGTCTCCCAAAAAACTTTTGCTCTCCACCCCCCCCCCCACCACCACCACCACAATGGGCAACAGGGTGGAACTGGCTCTTAAACCTGACAACATCCCATTTCAATCAGCATTTTTGGGTGGGACATTAAACTCTGAAGCGCACATCAATCCACTGTGTGCTTGCTCCGAATTTTCACTGGCCACTGAAGTTAACCATTTTGCCGCTGTGTCCATGCAGCTGTTATCGATAACGGATACCTTCTATAGCCTAACTAGTGGTAGTAGTTGCAAAAGGTCTATTTGAGTGTGCCATGCAAATCTGGATAAAATTTTGCTTTTGGTACACAAGTACTTATGCATTGATAATCAAAAAAATTATGGAAGCACTTTGCCACACCCTTTCATGGCCCCCAGCTTGGAGTTCAAGTTAGTTACAGGGGGAAAACATTTTAAAAAAATATCCACTTGTTTGAAAAAGCACACCATGATGTTTGTCTGATTACAAAGATTCCAAAAAGGTATGGTTTGTATAAACTTGGCTATAGTATGGAATATAGGGAGTCAAAAACTGTAAAATTGTGACAAAAATCAATTTTGGTTTTTACAGGGGTCAAAAAGAAAGTGCTCCAATTTTTTGTAAAGTGGTTCAAATTGTTGGTTTAGCTCATAAAAATAGGTCAAGAATCGTTTGACTTCTTACGTGTTTGGAGTATTGACCAAAGTGGCGAATTACATCAACAGCTATTGGCAGCTAATTGGATTGCTATTGATCTGTGAGGATTATAATTTTGGTGGATAACGAGGAAAACTAAGAATAATAGATAAGGCAAACTATTCGTTATTTCAATCCTTTAAGCTAGGGAACAATTTGTACCACATATTACCTGAATCCAAGCAAATTTTAGCTTTTGACCCATGTATACACCAAAAGACTTTTTTCACCGTTTTTACAGTTTTTACCCCATACTCTGAACTATAAGCCTAGTAGTGGTAAACTATACCTTTTAGAATCCTTGTAATCTCAGAGCGTTGTCATGGCTTTTCAATATCCTTGGAACATTTTAAAAATGTACCCTGTATAACCTTAAAACCCAAGCTGGGCATTAAGGGGGGAGGGGGGTTGGAAGTTTTCCATCAATTTTATGATTATCAATTCATAAAGTATTGGTGTAAAAATTCACAATTCTATCCGGAAGCGCACACTCTTTCTCTACAGTCCCCTGCGAAAACAGGCCATGGGCAGAATTTACTGGGGTGGGAGACTTTACAGACCTTTTAGCAAAATCAAGAATTATGTACATTCAAACGCTGAAATTGCTGCAAATTATTTGGAGGTGATTGTAGTCTGGGCTCATTTGGGTATGTCGGACTATTGTAGCATTGTGTGTGCCTGTGATAATGCGTCGGCAATACTGGTTCCGGTCGATTCGCACACGTTCACTGTTGGTGACGACAGAAATGCAAGATCAAATTTTGTGATTTGTTCACAATTATGAAGTCCTGGCGAAGATTCAGTTGAGCTCAAGTCGGACCTTGTGCATTTGGTTGACATGGGAATATTAAAATTGGGTTGATACCACCCAATAACTGGCTCCTAGACTGAGTGAGTCCACCCAACATGGTGGACATCTCCTCGAGTTTGCGGTAGCATGATGGAGAGTGACCTCCGACCAGTGAGTCCTAGAGGGGATCAGCGGGGTATCGTCTCGAGTTTACCGCCCGCCTCCGTTCCAAGGGGTTTGTCAGACCCCTCTGCTATCGGACAAGATGCAAATGAAAGTTCTCCTTCAGGAGATCTCTGCACTTTTAGCAAAGATGGTGGCTGTGATGTGCCTACCATTACCAATACGAGGTGGCTTCTATTCCACCTACTTCCTCATCATGTGCATCAGAAGTAAGGAGAACGGAGAGGCCTTTTCCCAAGTCATGGCCGATGTTTCATGTGGAGATCGATGCGGTGCCATGCGTGGCGGAAGTTCTCAGAAAGTTGTTGTGGTGCTGACTAGATTTACAAGAAACTACCTACACATTCGTGCAACAGATCCTCACAGAAATGGCTTGCATTTTATGGTAAGAGGAAGGTTTATCACTTCACCCCCCCCCCCCCCCCCCCCCCCCCCCCCATCCTTCTTTTGGTCTCTCACGCTCTCAGAACTTTCATTGGGAGCAGTCAAGGTGGTTGGTGGTCGAGTTACTGACATGGAAAGGGAAAACTATTTTCGTCTCAGACGATTGGCTGATGGTAACCCCAGCTTCTGCAGTCTATGGTGGGGAAAGTTTTGTCATTGGTCTGGACACCAGGCTATCTAGTGAATGTGAAAAAGTCGGCCTTGACACCGATGCAGTCCCACACTTTTTTTGGGAGCCGACCTTAATTTTGTGTTGGCCTTGGTGAGACCCACAGCGGAGAAGACAGGCTGTGCCCTGTTAATCCTCCGCAGTCAAATTGTTTTCGGTCCCTAACATGGTGGCTTCAGCTCTTGAGCCAATTTGGCATCATCGCTATTGCATACTAAGGATGAGAAACTTTAAATCCATCTGACTGGCCATTATCGCCCATGACGCGATCCTGTCACGCTTGGGTCCTGGTCTTCTAGATTTATTCTTCATACCTTAATGGTGAAGCCTCCATATCAAATTGAGCTGAGGACAGACTTCTTTTACTGGTAGGGGTGATTTTTTTTTTTTTTTGGGGGGGGGGCAATTTGTTTTCGGGATTATTCCAAATTTTGGAGATTTATAAAAAATGTTTGACCCAAAATTGCTTATTTTTTGCAAAATTCATAATTTTTTCTTCTGGCCAGTGGGAGAAAACTGGGGGGCAATTAGGGGGAAATGCCCCACTGCTGCCACTGGCTGCAAGACTTTCCATATGTACCCCCCCTCTCATATAATTTACATGCAACATAAAATTTTATTATTTTAGCTATTTATATCCGTTTTTTGACCAAACAAGGCCAAAATTAAAATAAATTTTGTATCATGTAAATATATACGAGGGGGGTACATATGGAAGTCTTTCCTGCCCCACTGCTAAGGAGTCCATTCCATCCACAGGTTCCCCAATCATCCGATTACTAGATGCGCCGCATCCGTGTGGGGCCACATCCTCTCTCGGTCTCAGGCTGCTGATCTGCAGCCCAGTCACGCCACCACATAAATGTCCCCGAGCTTTGGGCTAACTTTTCTGGGTTACATTGGTGGACCCCTTCTTGTCAAAAGAAAGACCATGTCATAGGTGCACCATAGGGATCCCCATATGTTGATGAAGTCAAGGGTCACATGCTAAGGTCAAGGTTATGTGAGGTTAAGTTGAAAACATGCCTACAAATGTAAATTTCCCTCCATTGAAAAAGTTGAAGTTCTTAACTTGAGTCAGGGGCAACATGGGTCCCTTCATTTATTGATGAGGTCAAAGGTCTGTGCCAAGGTCAATGGTCCATAGTATGGTCAAGTTGTAAAGATAGGATGCTGGTGCACCCACATCTCATATTCTCAAATAATAGCAAGCGCAGAAGCTGAGACACGGAAATTCTATTTAGTATTTTAGCCCTTTTGGGGTTCTTTAAGCATCATAGCATACATAATTCAAAGTTGATCATAACACATTATGCTGTTTTTAATCTTTTCTACTTGAAAGGTATCTTTGAACTGGAAAGATTAAAAATTAAGTTTTTTAAATCAAGAAATTCCCCTTTAAAGAAATTAAAAGAATACCTACTTAGTCTTTTGGGACTGTATTGGACTGCTGCGAAAACTTTATAATGTTATGAAAAAGGAATTACTATCTACCATTCATTATTTTGTTAAGATTTTTAAAAGCACTTCAATCTATGCACAAAGAAATTTGAGATTTTAAGTAGGGGAATGCCCCTTTAATGCTAGTTTTGTAATTGTATTTCCTTTTTGTAATTCTTTTAGCATCATAGCAATAACTAAGTAATATAAAGTCTACAAATATCGCAAACTGCTGCTGTTTTGACTTTGAACTGCAAAGACTCAAATATGTTATTCCAAAATCAAGGAGTGCCCCTGGAACAGTTAGGAACTTTCCACCACGTAAAAGTACACATAAGAGATTTGGAATCAGTACCCCAAAATTGACCAAGAACCATTCTTAAACCTTGTGTGGCTCTCTGTGTAGACCCCATCAAAATTTGCAATGATCCTTGGCTCTCCAACTAAATTATGTAGCACATCTACCACAATTACGAGCAAGCCTACAAAATTCTGTTGAATAAATTAAAAACGACATCATCATGACAGCTTAAACTGTCTATTAATGTCTATTTTCTTGCATAAAGTAATAATAATTTGTTAATATGGTTCAATACTCCCAAGTAATTGTGAACTCAAGCATATCAAATTTGGACAATAAATGATATGGCTTTACACACACAAATAATTAAACAGGAATTACGCAAGTTATGTAAAAAGTACATAAATTTATGTAAGCATAGAACTTCATAATAATTAAAAAGTTGTACCTGAATTAAGTACATTTGACCTATTTTAATTTTTTACCTAAATTAAGTCAAATTTTAGTTATTTACCTGATTATTGGAATCACACCACTAAATAACTCCCCATAGACTCGTGTACAAAATGACCTCTCACCAAACGTCGATTTCTCGGCTATAAAGCGACTGGTTACTTCAAAACTGAATTTTTTTGGAAGATTAGCACCATACCTCTTCAACAGAAATGAAAAAGTCATATGATGAAGGCTGATTTTTTTAGCTACAGAGCATCGAAAGATTTGCATGTTTTCAAAACGTTCACGTCTAGTTGAGAGTTACTAGAAACTAAAATTATACAGTTTCCCCAAACCCTCAGAAATTATACAAAAATGGCACAGACAAAATCTTTACCACCCAAATAGTTTGTTACTAGTCCACACATTATGATTAATTTCAAATTTCATTTAAAGACACAACTCATCAACATTTTGTGACTCTTCATTTAGGCAAGGGCCATATTCCGGACGCCAACACTGTCTCGGCACTGTTTTTTTTTTTTTTTTTTTTGTTTCCTATTGTTTTGGCCACCCTTCAACTGATCATATCTTTGGAAGTAATTGGCCAATTTCAATGGGGATTTCAGCAAAATGTAGCTTTTGAAATGGTGCATACACCTGCATTAAAAAGTAAAAATTGAATCTGACCGACTTCAGACTCATTTTGCTTGATTGTTTTTTTTTCTGTGTGATCACAAAGCATGCTAACAGAATTCCATAGGTATATACCAAATGTTGCATTGGTCCTTAGAGGAAGTTCAAACCTATCAGATATTCAGGTGTTAGGTGTCCTTTATTTCAGGCACAATGCCGGCACACCAAATGGGGTACAAGGGGGCATTCCCCCATTTTTTTTTTTTTTTTTTTTTTTTTTTTTTTTTTTTTTTTTTTTTTTTTTTTTTTTTTTTTTTTTTTTTTTTTTTTTTTTTTTTTTTTTTTTTTTTTTTTTTTTTTTTTTTTTTTTTTTTTTTTTTTTTTTTTTTTTTTTTTTTTTTTTTTTTATTCACCCCAAAAAATTATGATGCTGCTGCAGCACTGCCGCTCTGGTGCTAAAGTATTTTGATTGGGGGGGTGAGGTGGGTCAGGGATGAAGCGAGGCAGCACAAAGCACTGTGCTAGACTACTTCATAGTTGTTGTTTGTGTTAGGTCCATGTACATAATTGCCATTCTTCCATTTAGCTCACTCAACCACAAGAGGGCATACATTCAGATGACCGTCTACTAAAATTAATCTCGTGATTTTTTTTTTTTTTTACTCAGGTCATGGCGATCTCAAAACTGAGCAGTAACCAAAGTGAGCCCTCTTTTGACCTGATTTAGTACAGTATATTGCATTGGCTTTACACTGTTGGATAGAGAATAATATTAATTTTAGTGTCTTG